>VWZL01004143.1:1046773-1076914 GCA_013396915.1 Stercorarius parasiticus
CCTGCGGGGACGCGCCTGACCCGCCGCCGCCGCCGCAGCCGCCGTGCGGGAGCGGGGCTGCTGCCGCCGGTCGCTGCGGTCGGTGAGAGCCCACCTGCCGCGCTGGGGAGGGAGGAACTGGGCCAGACGCCGGGGGAGATGGGGGGAAGGGGGGAGGAACTACGTTTTTAGCAGCGCTGGAACCGGTTGGCCTTGGAGAGTTGAGGACAGAAAGTGAAAACCTGCTAAAAAGTTAAGCTCTGCCCTAAATGGGGGGAATTATTAACACATTTCTTCTGGGGGCCTTAACAGCACTGTACAGACATGAGTGGTGCCAGCTGGGGGATCTGGAACGTAGGTGTTCGTATCCTCCTTTTGCCGCTGGCAAGAAGTGGTAGCTTAAGTGACTGGAACGTCAAGATTTCAGTTTGACATTTTCATCACCATTTTGCTCCTAGTGTGGCTGGCGTGCCATTTCCCCATTTCCCTCGCTGATCCAGAAGCCCCCGTGGTTCCGCAGCGTGTGCCCCAGCTGCCCATCGTGCCCCAGCTGCCCGTCCCACCCTCACTGGAGGAGCTAGAAACATCAGGCCTATGGGGGACTGCCCTCCTCCTGCTTCTGCAAACCCTGGAGCTGCATGGTCCCACCACAGAATGCCCTGCCGAGGCTCCTGCCTGGTGGAAATAAGCGCTCGCTGCAGCTGATCTCGCTTTCCTGTGTGCCGTGGCCTCTTCCATGGGAACGGCCACCATGGCTCTCCGTGGGGTCGTGGTACTCCTGCACTTAGATAGCATTATGGGCTCTCCAAAGCAGGGCCAGAGCCGAGGTCCTCCCTGGCCGAAGGCAGCTGGGAGGACCCCAGGTTGGATGCCCTGTGCATGCAGTTGGAGTGGTGGGGAGAAAACAGCTGGAGATCTGTGCCCCCAGGCAGCAGCACCCACCTTGTCCCTGCAGGGAGCACAGCCGGGCAGGGACAGGGCACAGCAGCCAGCGGAGCACAGGGGCTCAGTGTGACCCACACGCTCAAGAGCCATAGGAGCCACTGACCTACATGTGGGACTCCCCAGTCCTCCAGGATTACCTTCCCCTAAATGAACAAAGACGGTGCTGTCACCTCTGGGAGTTAGCACCAGAGAGAGACATCACAGGGCACCCCGCTACAACCGAGAAGCTTTTCCCTGTCGGGTGCTTTCATATATTGATCCCCCTGTGATGAAGCCTGAGAAGAGGAGATCACCCAGGCAGCTGAGCTTTGCCAGGATTGACAGCCAGAAGGATCGGAGTGGGAGCCTGCCTGCGCTCAGGCATGTGCTAAAATAACAGAAATGGCTTAATTCGTACCTTTGGTTGGTTTGGTGCAAGTCCTCTTGGGGATGCCTAGGTTAGAACAAAAGCATTCTATTTTAATTTAGTGTAATTATAGCCTGCCTACCTACAAAAGCTGACTTGCTTTAACGATACTGTTGCAGCTAACTCCCCGGAGTCATGATGTAGTTGTGCTGGGATAAAGCTAATATGGCTTATTCTTGTCGGGAAAGGGAAAAACATTACGTGTGTAAGTGCAGGCTCACTTTGCAAATAGCTGCAGCTGTTTGAAAGGTTACCACCATGGCAGCCTGTTGCCACACTTGTTCCCGGGGCTGCTTCCTCCATAGCAGAGCCCTAAAGCCAGCGTCCTCCACAGCCACCTGGCTGCAAAGTCACGGCGTTTGTTTAATTCGGTATTAGACAGCTTCAGCCCAGCAGATGTTTCACTGAAACGAGGGAGAAGGCCTTGTGTGGCTGCTCTGCTCCAACGGTTGAGGGGGCTCGGAGCTACCTGTACTGTGGTACCATCTTGAGCACTGATGCTGTTTCAACAGTGAACCGTGTAGGTTGGTGTGAGAGTGATACAGGTGACAAATCACATGCCTGATCAAAATCAGGTACCAATCCCAGTACCAAAAATTGTTACAGGTCCTTCTTTTCCTTCAACTGAGCCGGGAGGAAAATGGGTGAATTGCACAGAGACTTGTGTCCCTTGTTCAGAATTAAAAACAAATCACTTCAGTGAGACTTTGAAGGCAGTTAGGATCTACCCCAGACACGGAATAACATCTTCAGTCATTTCTGAAGAACTGCATGGAGCGTGGAGACGAGATGCTGTTACATCTGATGCATTTGCTCCCTACTGCTCTGTGCAGGGGGCAGAGCCACATTTGCAGTCCAGTGTCTCATTTTTATTCTGCGTGGTTCAGCCACGTCTCTACACGAGACAAGGCAAGGCTAACAAAAGGCACTTAACAGTGGGGAAAGGTAAGGCTTTTAAGACTCTAGTCCTATGTGAGAGTTTAATCTTCAGGCTCCAAGCAGCACCCAAGAAAATTGTCTCCCACACACATGAGCTTTGATAGAAAGGCCCGTTGTGCCTGAGGAGCAGAACTGTCAAGAGAAGTCTCCATCGCCATGGCCAGATGCTTGTTACCCTTTCCCTTCTCCTGCCAGAGCCCAGCAGTCTGTAGTTTTCCATCTCCAGAAATCCAGAGGAACTTTCCACCTCGGGGAGCAAAAAATTGGAGACAAGTCAATAGACCAGACTCGGTTCCTACCACATTTATGCAAGGAAAGAAATAAAAGGAGAACTATAATTACATTTTAGCTATATTTTACTCTCAGCAGCATACCATAAATCATGGACCTTGTTAGTGTTGTGGAATGGCGTGTGATGATGGAAGCCAGCATATGGTAAATAAGCTGATGCTAAATAAGCTCCCGGTAGATATGGTAAATACCATACACTGGTCAGCTTTGGCCATCATGGGCAGGGTGTCATGGCATGATGACATCATGACAGCAGAAGAATTTCTGTCCGTTTTGGACAGTCTGCCAGCTGAAGGTGAGCAGACATACTGTGACCTCTGACACCAGGATGGAATATGACCCAACTGAGGACACAAGGGTGCCTGAGCTATGTCACCTCCTATCTGCAGTGACAAATGGCAAATCCGTGGCCCGTATCAGTGCTGAGATGAGAACTCATTAAGAGGAAAGATGCACAACCACAAGGAAAACTTCCGTAGGTGGGAGATGAGAGGGCGGGCAGTATGCACTGAATGACAATCCGCTTGAATGGTGTGAAAAGATGATGTGAGAAAGCTCTTCATGCAAATGCCGCAAGCGAAAAATGCCACATTTTTAAACACCTTCAGTAGACAAATACAGTCAATGCATTGAGCTAAGTAGGCTCCAGCGAGATAGCTATAACGGTCTGCATTGTTTCTGTGCTCGGGGAGGGGGGCGTGAGTGGATTCAGAGCTGCATGGTTGCCCTATACTGTAATGTACCCTACCAAATACAGTGGCCCTTTGTGTAAGAGCATGAGCTAACTGGTTGTTTTGTGAGGGGGGGCAGTTTACACCACAGCAGCAAGTCAGAGCAGCCCCTAGGCAGCCGTGCTGGCAGTGGGCTGAGGGTGCATTGATGGAGGGATGCTGTAACAGATAGCCGCCCTCTCCGAAGCGTTCCGCCTCGGCCCTATCGCACGCACACATCTCACAGGTTTGAACCCAATTATTTTCAGAGCTCTGAGCTGGGGGATAAACAGACTTAACTCCACGTAGGTCAACAGGGTGGCAGTTGTCTGTCTCTGGGCTGAATTTGGCGCATTATCAGCCCGTTCACAGAAAAGCTCTTGCTCTATCTTACATGCTCGTGTTAGTCAAATATTATTCTTTGAGAAAAATGACAGAGAGAGGAAATTATTTTATCAAGACGTGAAGTAGGTCATTGTTACATCCTGGCTTATCATTTTCCCTGCGATATAAAATATATGAACTCAGTGCTGGACTTGCAGAATGAAAGCTTTCTTTTTTTTTTTTTTTTCTTGCAGAAACTTGAAAAGCCTGACACGGAGAGAGGCGAGGGAGTGAGGCAGCGCGCTCCGAGCATGACGTGATGCACTGCTGCGTGTTCAAGGGAAGAGTACAGCCTGCTCTGCAGGGCTGTCACCAAGATCCTGTTCTTTGTCGAGAAGAGCAACCCCAAGGTCTGGAAAAAAAAACATCTGTGATGCACCCCTTCATTTTCCAAGAGCAGGATCCAGTGACACAGCCGAGCTGGCCAGTGGCAGGGGAGGTGGGGAGAAAAGAAAGGGGAAGTATGAGGGAGCAAAGAAAGGGCAACAACCTGGAAAAGAAAAGGCAGCGTGTATAAAGGATGACTCTGAACTGCTCTGACTCCAGAGAAGTGCTTTTGAGGCTGTTCTTTGAGAACAGGGAGGGAAAAGAGAAGGACAAGATATTGCTGCTTTTATTATATATTTGATTTTTAATTAAAAAAAACATATATATATTTGCAAGGGCTTTTTTTAAGCAACATTTTCATCACCCAAGATATTGATTTCAGGGAAGTTTTCACTACCAGGGGAAAGGGATCAGTAAGAGGCACACATTGTTAACACAATAAACTCTCCCCACCCCTCCAGCTAAGTTCTGGTTGAGAAGACACTACCAAAAACTCACCAGCAAAAAGGATTGTTGAGATAAACCTGAAAAACAAAACAAAACAAAGCGCAATTGCTTCAAGCCTCCCAAATTCCTAGTTAATTCAGAAAACAAATTAACCCTAACCTCCTATCTGCAGTGCCTCTGCAGGGGAACCACGGTGGGAGGTGATCCCTTTATCTCACTTTCAAAATCCTTTTCAGCTGATCTGGGGTCACAGCTGCTGAAAAAGTGCTGCATGTCCTGTGTTTTGTGTGACGGTCACCAATTTGCCTGCTTGTCCTGAAGCCCCTCACTGCCCTAGGGCTGTCCCACACCCCTCCGGGTGCACCAGAGGTGGGAGCTCTGCTGCAGCCTGGCCCCTCTTCCCAGGGCTTTCCCTGCTGGGTCTGAGCAGGAACCGAGCCCTGGCCCCAGCAGGTCGCCTGGGCACTGCTGGGGACAGGCTGGGGAAGATCTCATCGGTGTCAGAGAAAAGTGTCGGTAAGAAAAATAGCTAAGAGACTAATTTTGCCAAACATCTGAATGAAGGAGCTGCCCCTGCCCTGTGGCATACTGCGTTTCATTACCTTCCTGCTCACTGGGGTTTATAACCTGCTGTGCTATTTCTGCCCCAGGAGTCCCAGGATGATGTGGAAAGAGGGAGGTAAATCCAAGCACTAAGCTGGAGGAGAAGAAAACATGCTTGGGCAATGTGCTGCACATTGGCGGGGCTGGTGAGAGTGGCAGAGGAGAGAGCTGAGCAGAGAAACAACAGCTCAGTTTGGATGCACGTCTCTGAGGAGGCAGGGGCAGAGCAGCTAGCACTCAGAACAGGCTTGGTATCTGCATCATGGATGCTCTTTGCCACACTGCACATCAACCCATGTGTGAATCCCTTTTAAAACTGTCACAGCCCCGCCAGTTCCCCAGGTGGACTCCCAAAACAGCTATCAAAATCCTAGTCTCAGCAGCTGGGAAAAGCTTTCCTCCCTACTACGCAACCCCCTCCCTGTCAGGCGAGGCTAGTGGGTATCTGTTCTGCCACAGCCTTCCCAACATTTGCAGCACGCCTGGGAAGAAACCCTACTGGCTACCTCTGCTGGTTCCTGCTCCAGCCCTGCTCTCATCCCTGCTATGAGCACTCTCTTTGCCCTTCACCCGTGTTTGAGCTGAGGTGACCTGCATTTATGGGCATATTCATGTGACCCCACAGGTAGATCTCCATGGCCCTCATGCCCACGCCTAGACTGCAATCCACCAACTCCCATGTACGCTCCTACCCTAGTCTTCAGTGTCTCAGTCTGCGTTCTGAAGTCATCTGTATCTCGGGTGTTTTCTGTACAGCAGACATTTTCTTTTCTAGCCAAGCCAAAAGGCCTTTATCGGTTTTCCTCTCAGGCATCTGGTTTGTTTTTATGCTAATTAGACACCCAGAGTCTCTTTGATTGGGGATGAACCCCAGCAGTTTGTGTGCACCAGAATTCATCACCCCTCGCTCTGTGCACCTCACCTGCACGCCATACCCGAGCCCCTCATGTTGCCGGAGTTTCAGGCCTCAGGGCTGCTTCAAGAGGGAGCCAAGTTCCAGAGCAGCCTGCCAGACCTGGGGTTTCCTCCCCAAAATGTCCACCTTGGTGGCATGACAGATGTAAGGAGCCCGATCTCCCAGGGAGAGCTGGGAGGTTCCAGGAGGACTCCAGCTGTGCAATGAGAGATGCAGAGCTTGTGTCCGGACCAAGGAGTCCTCAGTGGCCAGACCTAAACGTGCTGACACTTTTACATATTGATAAAGAAAATGTAGGGATATCTCTTTGCATTTTGGATGTGGGGCTGTATTTAAGAATAAGGTCCCAGTTTGCAAATGAGTTTTGGCAGAGGATAGTGTGATCAGAGATGGCTGGAGGACCAGGAGGAGGCAGCCAGGGCCCGGGCTGATGGGGCAGAGCAGTGAGCAAAGAGAGAGACAGTTCAGCAATGAGGCAGGTGGAAGGACGCATGTTTGGCACATCTTAAACACACATGCACACATTGGGTTTGGAAGGGGAATGTAAGGGAGCGGGCAGTCCGTGTCTCCCCTAGGCATAGAGAACCTGGACACTGAACAGCCTCGTAATGCTGAGCAATGTCTTACAATGCTTGTAAAATATGCCCAGATTGGGCTGAAACAGTCACTAGCCAGGGTGAACAGAGACCAGCACTCCTCAGAGAACTCCACCGCCTCCCCACCGCTACGATGTGTCCCCAGGACACCTCTCGCTGGGCCATATATGTCCTTGCATGAGCTCACGGTTCATGGGGGGTGAGAGCAACTTTCTAATGGAACTCCTGTTAATGGTGCTGGGAAGTGAGGGGAGCAGAGACCTGTCTGCTCTGCGTGGACACCCCTGCGCTCACTTCTGCACCCACCCTCCTCCGGGGAAGCTTGTCCCAGCCGACGGATCTGTGCTGATCTGCCTCCGTGGCCAGTTTGGCCCATGCATTTTCAGTTGGTTACTCTTAAAGTCTGAAAAACAATGATTTGTCCTAGTGTTATCTCTTTTGGAAGCGGCTGCTTCCTCTTAGTTCAAACTTGGAAGAATCTCATGGCCACTGCTGAAAAGTGTTTTCCTTTTCCACATTTAAAGATCTTTTCTGTAAGCAGTTGCTAGGATCTTCTTGGTGGGGACTAAGAGGCTTGGAACAAGGCAGCACAAAGTGTCAGTTTTATTGAAAGTGAGCAGGCTGTTCTTCCCTGGTAGCTGCCCGACTTCAAGGGCCGGCATCACGGGGCAGCATCCACAGCTGGCTCTGGGGCAGCTTAGCAGAGGGTGGAAAGCCACAGCTTTTTGTGTGCTGCATGGTAAAACAAAGGTAAGAAAGCAAAGAGCATGATTCACTTGGTGCAGAGCAAACCCTGCCACTCATATCTGCACAGTCCTGGCTCAGGTGTTTGTACGTGGAGGCTCCCAGGTGCCCCCCTGATCCCCAGCTCAGCGCCGGGTCCAGCCCACCTCCCTGGCGCTGGCAGCTGGATCTGGGGAGGAGCAGGTACCTCTCAGCACGCTGTGCTTCACTCCACCAGAAATCTGCTTTGGGAGAGGAACTGTAAGCAGATTTGGGATACTGGAAAGTGGTTAGCCAGGCATTATGTTTCCCTTTTTTTTCAGGGACAGGATGAAAACCTTCAATTCCCAGGTTTTCAGGACGGAACTTTTCAGCCATAATAGGTATACATAATCAGACACAGAAGCCAGCCACAATATGTTATTTTTTCCCTTTCAAGCATCCCGTCTCTACCTGAGAGTCCGTCTCTAACTATTTCATTAGCAGCCAGAGCGTCACCTGGCCAGCATACAAGGCCAGGCTCAGGAAATTGGCATTCTAGTCCCAGTTTTCCTGCTCACGAACCTCCCTCTGCCTGAGGATTTAGCTGGATTTAGAAAGAAAGAGTTGCCAGAATGGTACTACCAACACAGCTCTACGAGGCAAACCCTTCCAGGGTGGTTTATTTTCACGCAGCAGGGTTTTCACCAGCCTGGTTTAAAACAGTTTTCTGAACAGAGTAAGATTTCAAGGGCTCCTTTGCTGGATAACCTTGCCAGACTGGCGTCCTCTCTTAGCTGGGGAGGGAGCAGCCAGAATTCACGCGCCTAAAATCATAGCTCTACAGGAAAACTTGTGTCGAGTGAAAACTGAGCCTGTTTATCAGTGTATGAGAAGATACTTCTTAGATGTCTTGAAGTCCTCAGATTGAAGATGTGAACAGGGGCAAAGCATTACTGGAAGATAATGTGATCTTGGCTTTGAACCTACTTCTTTATGGTTCTCCATACCTTTGGAAGAGAGTGACAGAGCAAGAAGGATGAAAATGCTGAACCTCCCCCCGGCTCTAACCCTTCAGGAGAGGGGTTTTCATGGAGAGGGGTTTTCATGGAGCAGTGACCCAGGGCCTTTGAGCACTAAAGTAAAGGCATCAGGAGTAGGAGATTAATAGGTTGCCAGCTGTGTTGGCATGATAGGCCCAGCAAGGACCTGGACGCTTTCAGTCAAAAGTGGATTGAGACCTCAGCAGAGACACATGGCAAATCAGCCAGAAGCCACACATGGAAAACTGAGCAAGGCAGCGCAGGCAAACATTTCTTATCTTCGCTTTACGTCAATAGAAATGGCATTATAAAAGAGGCAGCAAAGTATTTGCTGTAGAGGAGGAGGGAAAAGTCCGCAAGCTTTTTTGGCTGGTACATGTGGGTTTTTAAATGCTACTGTTTTCCTCAGAAACTTGTCATTGAAAACAAACAGGCAAAAATCACCCAGCGAGTTCTTCTAGAAGGCTGGTTGGTTGCTTGTTTCGGTGGATTTAGCCGGGCTGTGCTGGCAGGAATGCTGCCTGCTGCTGCTGTTGTGGTCCAAAGGCAGCCAGGAAAGTACAACCTCTTAAACCAGCCCAAAACACAGCTGCGATAATTACCCCATTTACTCTGATCTGCTGCGAAATGGGGCTCAGGGGAGAGGCAGACCTCAGAAATCTGGGGCTCTCTTCAAGGTGATCCTTTCCTCAGCCATCTCCCCACTTCCCACAGCTCCTGCTTCTCCAGCAGCCCTTCCCAATTACCTCCAATGGCTTTTGCTTTGCTTTCTGGTTTTATTGTTTTCTTTAAGACTAATTAAGAAAAGAGTGGATGAGGCCCAGATTTCTTGCATGGATTTTTTTTTGTTGGTGGTGTTAGCTTTCATTTTGCTGAGTTATCTTTTTACTTTTAAGCTGTTTTGATAATGCAACAAAAAATATCTTTCCTAGCAGACGCAGCACCGAGCAAGGAGAAGGCTCAGCAAGGAGAATAATAATTAGGGAAAGGCCACGAGCAGGTTTCACCTCCTCGGTGGGGTCCAAAGTTGCAGCCCCAGCCTGTGTGGGTGATGGGCCCTCACTGCACCCCTGCTGCCAGCACCCTGGAGCTGGGAAAGGCGCAAATAATCCCACCGCGCAGGAGGTGTGCAGGTGTCAGTGAGCGGTGAGCTGGGAAGAACAAAAGGCTGGGACAAATTACATCTGAAACCTCACAGCCTGGATCCATATGGCCCCTGGATCCGTCCCTGCCCGGCAGAGCCTTGGGGTGGCTGCTGGCCGGAGCAAAGCTCATCGCCGGGTTATGGCAAGGGGTGCGCTTGCTGCAGCTGGGTGGCCTGGGGCAGGACCCCCCACCACACTGGCCAGCAGGGAGCTGTGTCCCCCGACACCTCCCTCCTCCTGCCACAAATCTTCACCCAGCGTGTGCAGGGCTCTGCAGAGAAGTTAAACCTGTGCCTGGGAGCTGGCCCTGCAAGCCTGAAGGTGCTCTGTCAAAAGGTCCAGTTGTGACTTTTCAGGTATCAAAATAATGATATTGCTCATAAAAAAAAAAATTCAAATAGGATTGTAAGTAAATCAGTGCATTTTCATATAATGCCTTAATCTAACACAGATTCTCTGGATTCACAGTCCTTGGCACCATGGTGATGGGCATGATCCAAGAACAGAGACCGATGACCCAGTAGCTCAAAGACCCATCGTCTCCCTGTTAACACAAGCATGGAGCAAATGAACATGGAAAATTCATGATGCTGAACTGCTTTTTGTTTTTCTCAGTAGAGGAACTTCAGGCAGCGTGGTTGTAAAGCGCTGAGCACCCTCTGCTCTTCCTGACCCCACTAATTGCCTCTGCATAAACTACCTGTATGGATTTGGCACGTGGTCTCAGAGATGCCTCGAGGCCTCATACATCCCAGTAAGGCAAAGCGTACGGGGTGGAGGAGCCAGGTCCCTGCCTAAGCTTCTGCAGGTCCCTAAGGGCCAACTTAAGTGCAAGCCTGACCCTGTTCTCGGGACCAGACTTGCCCAGCTCATGCTTTCAGCCTCCCAGCTTCACCAGGCTGGGTTTTGTCTCAGATGCAGGGCTCAGAGGAGGTGGCCCCATCTCGCCCCGTGAAGTCCTAGGCAGCATCCCCACCTGACCTAGGGAACATCTTGGCTGGCAACATCCTCACCATCCCAGGGGGCTTTGAGCCCTGGGGCTGGGACAAGAGGTTGGGAAACAAACAGGCCGCGGGGCCTGAAATGTTCTCTGGAGACACATCGCCCTTTCCGTGTCCCCACGGGTAGCTTTTTCCCCTCAGACCCAGGGGCAGAGCAGCACTTCCCCGCCCCACAGGGATGCTGGGATGAGTAAACCCATTAAATGCTGCGCAGTGCCAAGACATCAAGGCTACAGCAACACAAATTAGTAAGACTGGCCAGGGGATGTTTTCTGCCCCCAAGCCCCACTGGCATGCCCAGCCATCCCCGGAGGGACAAGCTCTCGTCCCCCTGGAGCAGGAGAGCTGTGCCTAAACTGCCTGCTGGGAGCCCTCCCTGGCCCACCCAAAACATGCCTGGGCACCGGCTGTGGGAATATTTGCTTGGTCTGGGACAATCTCATGTGAGGACAATGCCAACCATTTAACTGCACGGGTAACCGCCTGGGCCTGTGCCCTGCCTCCGCTTTGTTTATTAGTTTTTTAGTACCTTGTTGCTGGCCAATGCTAGTATAGACAGAGAGCCTGCCATTAACAAGGGCAATAAAGTACCTACAAGGGAAAAGTCCAAAGTATTTCATCTGGTTTTATAAGAAAAAGGTGCTTTCTCATCTAGAGTTCCATCTCTTTTGTCCTGTCCTGGTCACTCCGGAGCTGAGTACTGTGATTTTTTGTGTGGTGCCTAGCAGAGGGAGCCCTGGCTGCCATGCATCGCTGCCATCCCAGCGGATGCTGCTGCAATTACACATAATAATACGGGCAGGTTTAAGACAGGCCTGCCTTGCAGGAATATAATGATCCCAGTGGCCAGTTTACCAAAGGGAACAAAGAAATTATTATAGGGTCAGGCAAAAAATAAGGAAAAAAAACCTAAAGGAAAACAAAGAGCCATTGACAAGAGGCACCAATTAGTTAGGTCTCCAGTGTCATTCTCCATCTGATAAAACAAAAATGTCCAGAGCAACAATTAACAAGAAAATATGAGGGGTAAAATATCTCTGTTTAGTTCCAGGTACCGACTATACACAGAGCTCTTTTTTTTTTTTTTTCTCATGCTTTGGGTTATCTTAGGTCTTGGTTAATGTGGAGCTGCTTGTGTGTGTGTGTGTGTGTGTGTGCGGTGCAGTCCCCGAGGGTTTGGGAGCTGCCTTTTATGAAGGGCAGCCCTCCTGAAGGGAAGTGAAAGAGCAAAGCGGGTGCAGAGGAAACAGGAATGTGCTTTGGGTGATCCTGGGAAATACAGCTCAGGGACAGGAATGAGAGCTTGCAAAGGACTCAAAACTAGAGGCAAATCCAGCAAGTGGCAAAGGACAGGAAGACAGCACTGAATAAAACCAAAGGAACAGAAAAGGAAAGCTGCAGAGTGTGCCATTCCCAAGCTGCTTTGCCACATGGAAGAGAAAGGGCATAATCTGTTCTCCACAACACGTGGAGGTAAATAAGGCAAAAAATAATGAGCTTAAAGTGCAGCAGGGAAAGCTCAATTCAGATGGTAGGACAATATTTCTAATGGTAGGGACAGCTGTATATTGCAGTTGCCTCCTGGGGATGAGGCATTTCCAGCCAGGTGAGACCCCCGTGGCTGTCAGGAATGGTGAGGGGCAGCTGATTTTATTTCCAGGCAGCTGGGATGTGCCAGTGTTTCCTGACAGCTTCTCTTCCAACTAGACTTTTGGTAACCAACCCAGGGACTGTATCGTACAATGGCTGCATGATGATTTTCACTGACAACGCTACAGAAAACAGACAAAGCCTGGGATATATCTCAGTGCTCTTGCTCCCTCACCACACGTGGAAGTAGATGCGCCTGTTCAATTTGCTTTTTCTCCATCCACTTCACTGACCAGCTCCTCTTGCCCTGTGGATCACCGGTGGGCCCCTAAAGCGCAGCCTGAAAACCACAGGGTTAGGTGTCCTCCTAGGAGCCCTTTTGAGTCCCTTCCCCATGCAAGTGCAGCCATCTGCCTGGCGCCAGGGGAATCCTCGTCTCCATGGGTGAGGAACACACAGGTGCTGGGTGCCGGAAGCTGACCAAGAATCCTGCGAGATGACATAGTAAAGAGCTGTCAGATGTATGGCTACATCCCATTAAATGCTGTCTGTTCTGGATTTCAGATTGATCTCTCTCAGAGAAAGATCACAGAAACAAGAAATGACACTTGCCTCCTACAGTTTAGTGTTTGGAAGCAGCAGTTTTTCTTCCTTATATTGTATCATTTACCTATATCATACCATCTCTGTGCAGTCTTGCTGGCAAAGTCCCCATTTGGTTTGCAGCGATTCCTCTTTCCTTCCCTGCTGGATCAACAGACTCAGATGGTGCCTCAAAATTGGTCTGAATCCCTGCTACTTTGCACAGCAGCTGGTGGCATCGTAGGTTATTCAGTCAAAGTTTGCCCACCAATCTTGTTGCTGTGGCACGAAGCAGAAGGGAGACGCCCTATCTTTACTGCACTAGCTTTTGTAGTTCAAATAATTAACACTTATTTTGTCAGTAAACTGAAGAAGCATGAATTGAATATGAACAAATAAAAATATCATTTTTTTTCCCCGATGCAATAAGGACTGGATCCTTCAGACCCTCATGCAGCTTGCTTCCCTGTTAACCCAAGCGTAAATGTCCTTGCATTCAAGGCCTGACTGGAGCTCTTCTGCATGGCTTGTCCTTCAAAAGCTAAATGACAATAATAAATTGTCCTACTTAAACAAGGGACCTATTTCACCTTTTCGCCACACTCATAGGAAAATGGCAATGTTAAATACACTTGAAGATCAAAGGCCTGGTATGCAAAACAGGTCCTGTGCACCAAACCGACACGCTTCTTAGGGGTTTGTTGCTATGGTGCTATTGCCTTGACAAGTTAAAATACCTCTTGTCAGCCTCCATGAGAGCCTAGACAGAAAAGTAACCATCAAAAAATAACTGAATAATGTCTTTAACTACAGTCACTGAGCAGTTAATTTTTTTTTTAAAGCTTTAATCACCCTTAACTTCACGTTTGGCTATTAACCCACCAACTGATCATTAACTCTACAGACTGAATGACCGATTTCCAGAGAATTGGTTCAAAGCTGGGTTAGTTTTTAATTTTTTTATCTGAAGGACTCTAATATCTCCCACCAGCACGCAGACAACCTATTGAATCCCCTGTAAGACTCCAGGGCCGAGCAGGGAGGTACTCACAGGTTATCTGCCCAGAGACACACTGCTCAGAGCTGATAAACTCACTGAGGCTCTCTCCTGCTTTCCAATTTAACTCAAGCCTCGCTAAGCGGCAGGAGTAACCTGACTGAATTGTTGTGGGTCACAGCTTGAGGTCTTTAATCAACAATCCCAGCTTAATCAACGGGAGTTTAGCTAGCCTGAAACACAAATCAGGATATTTCTGGTATTTACCCCAATGCTTGTCCTTTTCCTATCAGCACAACTGGTTATGAATAAATGTAATGTTGCTGCAGAAATGATCAAATGTCAATTGGACTGCTTTTTTTTTTATTATTTCTTTTACCCCCTCCAGCTTTAAAATGCCTACAGCTGAAATTTTCTAGCAGCAACTTGCTTAGGCTGGTTAGAGACATCTGCTAATAAATGAAAGGAGAATTATTTATACTTTTTTTTCATGAATAAACTCTTCTGACTCACAGTCCTTATCCTAAGCCACAAGACCGTCCTTCCCTCCTGACTTAAGATCCGTAAGACCTAAGAAGCTGACTCTGACTCACCGGAGGAGGGCTGGGATTGGACTGTGCCTGCTACGTGCATCTTTCTTCCGAAAACAACACAGCCAGAAATAGGATGGGAGAAAGCCTCCGGTACGCTGGCCCTGATTTGTCTCTGGGAATTGCTGGGGTTTTGATCGCTCCCTTTGGTATGAGAATGAATTAAGCTCAGATTTGTAACCAGCAGTCTAACCACCCCTGTGCTGACAGGCACAAACGTCAGGAAATACGTAGTTAGTTCCACCGGCGCTGCATCTTTGAACTCTAATTGTAAGTACCTCTGTCATACCAGGGGAAGTAGAACAACACATCTGGAACTAAAAGCTTCCTGCTAGACTTTTTGCACTAACTATTTCCAGCTTTTTTCCAGATATGAGTTTTCAGCAAAATATTTTCTAATTGAAAAATACTGATTCCTTAAAACTATTGTTTTTCTTGTGGGAGCTACAAAAGAAAACATGCCCAGCACATTTCTCAAACAAAAGTAATAAGGAGAAAAATTACGAATATGAAAGCATCACGATTTTCCATTGTTGACATTTAGAATAGTATTTTCTCTATTCAAATGTCTTTTACAATTTAAATAATTTTACTTTCAAGTCATCAAAAAAATCAGCTTGAAAGTATCGAAATTAAATATTTTCATTGACTAAAACTGCATTTTTACCCTTTGCCTGCAAATATTTTCCACAGCTTGATTTTCTATCCCATTTTGTGACTTGAGGGGCTTTCTCCATTTCTCTCTGCAGAAAATGGTAACCAGATATTTTGTGCCTGAATGAAAAATAGGATAAAGTTCCAGCTAAGATAGCCCATGTATGTCCTTGGAATATGTTCATAGAGGCACAGCACACCTGTACCATCACTTTGGGTATACAGCAAGGCTCAGCTGTAAGTCGGGCAGGAGAGGAGCGCTCCATCAGATCAAACGTGCTCCAGGCCTCCTGCAGGGAGTTGCCAGTGTGAGGCTCAGCAGGACAAGAAAGTGGTCAGGAATAGACAAAAAACTGGGGGAGAATAATTTTTCTGCATATATTTATTGAATTTTTGGACTGCAGGAATGCAGTCATGTCAGTTCACAGTCAGCAGGATGAATGTCCCAATGTAACAAAAGCACCAGGTTTCCAGTATTCTTGTCTAACGCAAAAATCCTGCAGAAAAATCTGTTAATGTGCATAGGGAGGGCCTGTTCCTGATGGGGACAAAGCTCACAGTACCAGGCTGTAGCTCTGGAGCCAAGAAGTTGTAGAGGCAGCTGCTGCCTTATTTTTTACCCATGTTGCCTGGCCGCCTCCAGCCCTGTGCAGCAGTGGGACCAGGAGCGCACCAGTAACGCTGGCTGCACCCGGCACGTTTGTAAAGCTGACTCTTCAGGCTGCGGCAAGCCCACACTAGAAAGATTGTCCCAACTCCCAGGAATGAAATAGCACCTCTGCCAGTACAGTTTATAACAGGGCCTCAGGCAAAAAAGCCCCAGTATAACTGCAACCACCTCCATGCTCACAGTCGTCTTTGTCCCTGAGGGCAGGAACCACAATAAAACCTAAGGCCACGAGCAGCATCCCTGTGCCAGCCGCTCTTGCTGCATGCCCTGTGATGGGATGCTGAGATGCTTGGGCTGCGGAGCTGCTGGGTATGGGGACTGCAGGGATGCTGAGCTGCAGAGCTGCAGAGCTGCAGGCCTAAAATCTACATACAGCTTGGATGTTGGGCTGGATGCTGGGCTCTGGGAATGCTGGGCTGCAGGGCTTTGGGACTGCAGAACTCCTGGGCTGTAGAGCTGCAGGGACGCTGGGCTGTGAGGATGGTGGGATTCAGGGATTTGGGGGTGGATGCTAGGCTGTGGGCCTGCAGGGCTACAGAACTGCATAGTCTGGATGCAGGTCTGCCAGTGTGTTTGGCTATGGGACTGCTGGGACACTGACCCCGGGGAAAATGAGTCTGCTGGGTGGCAGACACATGGAAATGCTGGGCTGGACGGCTGGGGGCTGTGTCCAAGGCTGCAGGGGTGCTGGGCGGAGGGGCTGCGGAGCTGCGTGCAGGGCTGCGGGGCTAGATGCTGGGCTGTGAGGCTGCTGGGCTGAAGAGGGGGGATGAGGAGCTGCTGGGCTGGATGCGGGGCGGCGGAGACGCGNGCCTCCGGGGGGCGCATCTCCCCCCTGGGAGCTGCCCCGGTCCCGCTGCCTGTGCACCCCGTTGCTTCGGGGCCCGGCAGGCTGCAGGGCTGCCTCCCTCCTCTGCCCCGGCGACGGCCACTTCCCGGCGCGTCTCCTGCTTTGGCCCTAGCAGCGGCCTGATTTTGCAAGATCCTGACGTATCGTGTTTTGGTTTTTTTTTCCTTTTTTCCCTTTGTGCCTAGAACTGGCAACAAAGGAGCCTGCACTTTCCGTGCGAGATGTCCTGTGGTGCCATCAGGTTACTGATTTATGCCATTAGTCACACCTTAGAGATCACAACATCACATCGGGGGCTGTTTGTCCACTGGCTGGAGCCACTCAAAGGACACCAAACCTTGGCATCATCCTCATTTTCAGCTTGCCGTGGCCGTGTGCGTAGCAGAGCTGCGAGCAGGAGTGACACCCGGTGACCCCAGCACCCCCCTTTTCCAAACTGCAGGGCACAACAAACCTGCGCTTACAGGTAGTCCCTTCCCCCTGTAACCCCCACAGGCTCCCCGGCCACCCATGGTGGGGTAACTTTTTTGTTCTCTTATTGTATAAATTTGCTTCCTACCCTAAAAGACCTCCCTATCAGAAATGTCCTGGTATAAGTACAAATAGGCTGTGCTGCACTCATTTCTTAACCTGCCTTTGGATGAACTAAATAATTACTTACCTGGTTAACTACTTCTCGGCAAATATAGACAGTACCAGCCTCTAGGACACTGCATGCAGCACAGTGAGTTTCCCAGAGCTGTCCTGTACCACTTGTGCAGTGTTCTCAGCACAGATAGAGCTCAGGGGGCGAGATCCAGTACAGCGTGCTTCTCGGCCCTCACACGCTCCGGGGACAACTTCTGGAGTCTTTTCAAGTAGCACAAAACCCATGCTTGAACTGCTCACGAACAGCAGGAGGGAAACACATTGTTTTTTACACAGTTTTAATTTGCAGATCCCAATATTTTCCAGCGGAGGTGCGGACCATCTGTCAAGAATTCAAGGGAACTGACAACAGGGTTGATTTTCTTAGCTCCCTTTCCCCGCAGATAACCCACAGATCCCCTCAGGGCCTGCAGACAATGGGTTGCAAACTGTTGGCATTGATAGATGAGCTTCCTCCCCCTTCACATAGCCTGGAAAAGTGCTTGCTTGTCTCTTACTTAAACAAATTAAATATTCCAACCCCAAACAATGCTAGAGCTAATAATGGAAACAGGGACTGGTTTAGGATTCGAGTCTCCTACCTCCTGATCCTTTCCATCCGCACTCCTCTGCTCCGGCACCCGCTTCGTAGATTTTCATTTAATAACAAAGTGCACAGATGCGTGGATGTGTGTGGACTCACAACGTTAAGCAGAATGTCTAAGTGAGGCAAGGGACAAAAAAATAATTTGAAAGGTGTCTGTTTCAAACTGTGGCCTTGACGCAGGGTTTGAGCTGGCAAGGTGGGGAATTACAGTCTTTTTTACAACAAAATCGCTTTCTGCCTTTTCTACTCCTGAGAGGCTCTTCTGCCTCAGCCGACCAATATTCTCCTTATCAGCTCCCAGGGATGGGAGCCGGTCATAGGCAGAACGAAACACGTATAGCTGCAGCACCAGCATGAATACAGATATACAGAAGCAAGGACACATTTAGTGCTGTAGACTCCTGGAGGCAAGCTTGGCTTGCGGCTCCCATACCCGTGTGCCAAGGTACTTGCATGCACTGCAGTACAGACGTGTTCAAACCTTTGCACCACAAAATACTGGAACTATTTTAAGGGTGGGAAAGCATCTGGCTAGCAAACAAGCTTTGTGTGTTTGGGCCTGGCTCGATTAAAAACCTTGCTTCTTCCAGAATATTGGAAGTAATGAAAGTGCCTTCAGTATAATACCCGATAAGCCTCTCTTCCTCTATAGAGAGGGTAAATGCATGTCATTTTCCAATTAGCTCTTGCTCTGAGCAATTATGTTGATCAAATAATTGAATAAGTGACAGGAATGTGAATTCTGGAGACGGTTAATTTCATTCACCTGCCAGTTTATAGCTTGACTTGCATGAACACATAAACCAGGCTAATGTGTTATTTATAACTTTGAAAATACAATTACAATAGTTAAACATGAAGAGTTTGTGTGTTGGGTGTGCAGAGAGGAAGGCTTCTGCTAGTAAATTGTAGTAATAGCATAACGAGGGAGTTTGTCATTTCTAGCCAGAATGTGGGACAGGAAGGATGTGTGGCTTGTGTTTAAAAAGGCGAATGAGGTTGGTGTCAGCATTAGCAGGGGGGAAATGGCCCTGACCTGAACGTGGGGCAGCCAAAGCCTTACCCTCCTGTTTTGCGAGACACAGGGTATGTCCTGCCTCAGGGGCTGTCAATGAGGGCTGAACATCCCCCCCAGCTCCCCCTGCCCGGGTACACATACAACTCTCGCAAAGCGAAGCTGAGAATCACTTTTGAGGGAGAACCAGGACTGTGATCCTTTGCATGGGGGTGGGTGCAAAAGAGACAGACTAGGTGTTTCCTACTTGGGATTAGTCTTGGGTGAGCAGCAGGGTGCTCTGGAAAAAGCCCCAGTCAAGCAAGTTCGACACTGAGGTACTGGAAGAACCCTTGCAAACCTAGTCCTGACTTCCATCAAAAGCATGAATTCTGCTTGAGAGTTTTCTTCAGAAATAATTTTTTTTTTTAAAAAAAGAGCTCAGCAGGAAAACCATGTGTTTTTCTTCTTAAAGCTATCTTTAGATTGTCTTAACTGATTGTACCTTTTATCTGAACCCCCTGTAGCAACCTGGCCTACCATCCAACAGGAACTAATTAGCGGAGATATACAGTAATAAAAGTAGTGCACAGGCATGAGCCATCGCCTCGCAGGGAGTATTACCTGGATGAGCACTATGCTGACTGCAAGGAGGAAGTTTGTGCAATTAATTGCTTCCTGATTAAAGGCATTTGCAGTCTGGCCCTTAAATCTTCAAGGTCTAAAAACACACGCTGAGTTAAATATGGAATTTGCCCACGGTAGTCAAAAACATTGCCCCAGACAGCAGGATTCGGTGCTGTAATTTTGGTTGGGAACAAATGCTTTGCTGTCTAAGCGTGTTATACCCCAGGCCAAGTATGTAGAAAGTGCCCCAGTCAAAACTAAAGGGCCACAGGAGGTCTTGCATGGGTTTAAAACAGTTTCTAAACCAGTTCAGTTGAACCCATACAATTTTCCTGTGCGGACACGATCTTAGGGGAATTAATTTCACAGAGCATGAGGCAGCAGAGCCAGAAACACCCCCACCACCCACCCCCACCCCGCCCAGGAGGTCTCAGGCTAGAAGGCTATTTAAATGGTAATAAACTTCAGGGGAAAACAAAAAATGGTGACAGATTACAGGCACACCAGGAGAGGGGCTATTTGGTGTGAAGATGCCAGGCAGCGGGCGGCGCAGGGGCCTTCTGCCCACTGCGCACATCACTTGTCACCAGGCAAACAAGATGGGGTTTAATCCCACCAGGAGGGAGGAGACCTGCTTCAGGCCAGGTGGATAGCAGGAGGGAAGGGCTGTCTGTGGAAGGTGTTGGGTTTGGGTAAAACGAGGGAGGATGGAGGCGTGGGCAGGAGACTGGGGCTGCTGCTCCTGGTGCCAGCCGGCACCGGTGTCGAGCTCAGGTGGAACCACATCCCAGAACAGCAGCTGATCCAGCCTCACTGCTCACCCTTCATTAAGCATCGTAGTTTTCCCGAGGGCATTTCCTCCACCCTAACGCAGTGCCACGCTATCACACCCGGTCAGATGAAACAACTTTACTTTAGCGTGTCCAACTCTATTCTGGCTGCCTTATGGAAAGTCGCAACACTGGTGATTTATGGAGCCTACTGCTCTCGCTGAAGAAGGAAAAGGCTTTGTTTGGGACCACAATTTGTCACACTAGAGTTGAGGTGTCACAGAAATGCACGCTTTGTTTGCTCATGTGCCGCTGTTGCTCTAGTATCACCCCCCTATGGCTTCTTCACCAGTTGTTTTTGTGAAATTCAACAGAAGTGTACTGATGCTCCATGGATGAAAACCACTTAAACATCTAATTAGCTGAGTACAGGAGTGGGTCTCTGAAATTCAGGAGGACGTATTATGCCCTTCAGTGTGTGTTTAAGCACCTTGCTGGATGGAAGTCGGAAGGACAAAGATACAGATCTTTCCTTGCAACCCTCCCAATCCCCCTTCTCCCCACGTACATTGTCATTAGCGAGAGCAGGTGGGAGGTATATGGCCCGAATTACGTTAAGACAGATGCACGGACTGTAATTTAACATGCAGTTTGGCCTCCTTCCTCCACAAAGCCAATCTGGCACCTCTGCTGGAGAAGTTGCATTGTGGAGTGGGAAAACAATCAATCCTGCCAGTTGTTACTGAGGGGAAAAAAAGCAGAACAGGAGCTGCTTATCAGAGACCCACATTTTGAGAGGAAAATTCACTGAATCCTGAGGAAGGAAGGATTCTCTGCAAAGTTTCAAGTACTCTTCTGACAATCCCATCCTGCAGCAGCTGAGGCAGGGAGCTGGGCCCCTTCCTATTGTGAAAACTGGGTCCGGAGAACTGAAAATGAACATAACAACAGGAGCCCCCAGGCTGCAGCAGTGCTGTAAAGCTGTAACTAAACAAAAAAAACCAAAACACATTAGTCTTAACAAATCTGACTGGCATAGACAGTTGTCTACGAATTGTGATGTTAGAAACAGTCGGAATGACTCAAAGCCCAGAGAACTTGAAGTCTGGAAGTGTTTGAGGCAAAGTTTTCCCTTGTCCCATAGTCAGGCTCAGGGGTGTCTGAAGTTCAGATCTCAATTTTGCCCAAGTTTGCAGGTGTTTAGGTTAGCATGCTTTGTATCGCAAAGGATTTGGATAACTCTCTCTCACCTCCATGAGAATTTTGATTTTGACTGGATGAGCTTTCTGAGAAGACACAGAAAGAACTGTGTGTGTTGGTGCAACTAGCTGAAGAGCTGCATGATTTATTTTTTTTAAATAACTTGAAATCATCATTAATCCAAGCATCTCCCCAGGACTTCCCAAGCAGCAGTGAAGTTAATACTACCTGCTTTTCTCCCTGGTTCACTTGCCCAGCACAGTACATTCAATAATCACATGCCGATGTATTAGCGCATCTGAACAGAATTCCCACCAGCTGCAGGGCCAAATCATATTTTGGGTAATCTAAGCCAATGGCTCAGAGTCCAGCTCCTGCCATGACATGAAGAGATTAATATCTCAGCTTTCGTACCTGCTTTTACCTCTTGCACTGCTCTATGAGAACAAACTGAATGCAATCGTATCTGCTTGCATATACAGCGAGTGCCGGTTTTCCCTGTGCCGGGGTGATGCTCACCAATGCAGAACTCTTGTGGGACCCCCACTGGTGACCATGTGCCATCACAGCTCTCTTCAAGTAATCTGAGGAACAGGTTCTTTCCATTCTCCCGTATGATCTGCCTGGATGAGAAGTGGGATGCTCAGGCCATGATCCAGCTACTGCATGCATGCGGCCATAATCCAGCTACTGCATGGGGAGGGAGAGAGGACAAATACCACAGGGTCACAGAGGGGTGGTCTAAAATTGCCTTAAAGCTGTTCTGATCAGCCATGTAAACCACCGGGAAGGGGAATACTGCTCAGTGGTCAGCACAGGCCAGGCCTCTTGCTAGTACTTGCTCTCTGCTATGTCAAACAGAGCACATCTGTAACAGAGAATCTGGTTCAGCCTGTAACTCTGAAGCTGAGAACTGTATTAAAGGGCACATTTAAGCCACTGTAGTTGTATTAGTAAAGTTTCCTAAGTACTCAAGAGGTAATTACTCTGTCCGAGGTAGCTCAATCAAATTCTGATCCATTACTCTCGTCTGTATCCCTTGTAACTATAAAGGGCATAAACTTATTTTCACAAAAACAGTATACTACATAAGATTGGGAAACATTCTTTCCACAGTTCGCAGTGTTCCTCTCTCTACTACCTTTCAGAGTTTGTAGGGTTTGAATGCCTATCGCAACTCCCGAACCTTTGAGGCAAAAGATGTGTCTACAGGCTATGCCCACAAAGCTTCTTGACAGATAAGCCCCATTCTGGATTTGATTTTCTTCAGAGCAAACACACTGTGAGTTTGCAGAACTACTAATATTTTTAAGTAAAAGGTAACCCGATTAAAATGTAAGAGTTGTGCAGCAAAGGGAATGTAAAGAGTGTGTAAGTTGGGAAGACTGGTGGTGGGGACCTTCTGCGTTATGGTGCTGGAGTGCAAATCTGCATTATGAGCATGAGCTCTCATTGGAATTTCAGTCCAATATCGAAGTAAAATGACAAGAGGTCACACAAGCTTGACTTTGAGAAGTCATTAAGCTGAACATTTTACACAAGACAGCTGAATCTGGGACAAGCGACTTTTCACATCTCTGCAGGGGCTTGCAGTCTAGCAGAGCGTCTCCCAGGCAGAACAAAAGTCACATGTTGGTACATACCTTTAGAAAAAGCAGAAAGCTGAGATCCTCTGCAGGATGCCTGCCGATGGTATAGAAACACAGCAGGAAAACAAAACACGAAGAATTAAGAAATTAACAGTATAAAAATTAGAAAATGTATAAGGAAAGCATTACCAAGGAAGGAAAAAGAGTTGACCCTATGTCGTGGTTTTGGCCAATCGGGACGACAGATGGCCCTCCCCCCCCTCTCTCCTCAGAGAGGAGAGGAAGAGATAAGGAGATTTACGAGTTTAGAAAAACAACTAAACTACTTTAAAGAAAATAATAATAAATAAGAAAATAGTAAATAATAATAATAGAATAAAATAAAATAAAACGAAGAAGTATACAATATATACAAAACCGTATCCAGCTCCCAGGATGACGATCGCGTCACCAGCAGACACACGGAAAGTCCCAGANCTGACCTTGGTTGTTATAGCAATAAGTATAAGCAAGAGCCTCTGTGCATACCATTCCTTGGTATAATCAGGTCTTACCACTCTGAGAGCGAACAGTTTTCTGAACAACATGCTGTTAATTTCAGACTTTAGTCAGCTAGAAGAGGCCCAGCTAAAAAGTAAAATTAAAAATCAGAAAATCGGTTCTGTTTTACCTCAAACTAGGACACCCTAACAGCTGAATGGTTCGGTGCAGCATCTTTGTTCCCCAACGTCCTACAAAAACATGCCAAACCACGCTGCGAGGTAGCACAGATTTAATGCCTGCGCCTGCCCACGGCGTACTGAGGTTTCAACGGATAAAACTCCACCTAGTGAGGAGATGGCTTGTACTGCACATTCAGCATTCGAGTTAAGTATGAATAGACTCCAGTGACAAAATAATCTCTGGAAGGTAACAAACCCTATGGCGTTATGCTGCCCTGGTGTTGATAAGGCCTCCCATACCTACCCAAAGTCCCATTAGAGTACAGTACAGCCTCTCCTCGATTTGAATCAGATACAATGTTGAGAAACATTTTCTTCCGACTTCTCCTTATGAAGCCACACTGACTTTGTAAGAATGTAACTGAAGTGAAATCACTTGGCTGCCTCTTAGATCTCCCTCACAAATGACTGACCTGAAGCTCTTCAACATCACTGGAAATTTATTAGTGGACTTGAACTTTGAACCAACACCCTCCTGATGATGATGATGTAATAAAAACAGAAATACACCACTAGTGTTGTATGTCCAAAAGTTTTAATACGTGGTCCTCACTGTTCAGAAAAGTTATTGCATTAAATTCTAATACATAAATTCATCTGAATTAAAAAAAAAAAAAAAATCTACATTTTACTTATCACGATTTTGTCACAGCAGCCAAAGGAAACCAGATTTTATATGAAAATGTCTCAAAACAGAAAACTATGAATAGTTCTTCCCCAAATCAACAAAACTGCCATCTTATTATTCAGTAGTTACTACAAATCCCAGCTTGAACAACACTATCCCCACAAGTGTACAGCTCAGGAAAAGAAAAGTGCCATTCCAAATTACGTCTGCAAATCTGTAATTTATTAAACCATGACTCTCAGCATATGTTGACGGCTTCTGTTAAGTGAATTAACATACAAAGCGTGTTTAATTTAATTGCACATCGTTTTCCTTAAGTTATTGTTTTTCTTTTATTATGACTTGAATAGATTCACAAGTTACATAATATTAATGCTACCTACAGCAGTTTATACAAATCCACACGTGTGTTTGAAATTGTGACAGGCACACGAACATGATATTTGATCACCCAAAGGAAAGGCCAGATTCCCTGATCCATTAAAACCAACATCCATGTAAGCCCACTGCTCCATGGATGATGGCCCTGCAGGCCATAAAAAGATTGATGAAGGGAGCAGTGACAGAGACATAACGGAGCACATGGCAGAATTACATTCTACATTTCATCCTCTGATGAGGATAAGATGTGCTATACCAGCTTGCAATAGAAGCATGAACAGGGCTCTCCTCTCTACTCAATCTTATGCCAGAGCCATAAGGCTCATCTGTATTTATTCTGCTTTCTTCTGCTGTAAAGAAAACAACAAAATATACCTGTCTTCAGAGAAAAAAAGCCCTCCCTTCTCCCTCACTTCTCCCTCTCCCCTCTCCTAATCATCATGGAGAGCGCTCACTTATAATCCACTTGAAAGTATTTCTCAGATTAAGTAGGGCCAGGTTGCTACCCTTGCCCACTTTAAACAGATGACAGAGAATACATTACTTTGACATACTCCACCAGGTTCTGGTATTGAAAATAGTTCACTAGTGAGAGAACGCCTCTGTGGCTCTCTCTTGGACATAACATGTTCACACAAGTTCTTATTCTCACTGTCCCTGTACCTTAAAATAAAACTATAGCTATTTCAGTGGTTTTCAATCAGTTTTAGCTAAGAGCAATGAGTTACCCTTTAAAACCATTCTGTATCGGGTTTTTTCCCTGTGATTTGCTAGCAAAAGGCCCAAACACTGGAGAGGAAGTGAGCAGAGACAGTAGGATGCTTTGCAAAATTTAACCATTCAAAAGGCATCCAAAGAGCATGAGAACGAAAACTAGCCACTAAAGTGAAAACTGCAAAAATAGGGAGAAACGAAGAATCTCCAGCACAAGCAGTTATGCAGAATGTTTTACTAGTGATATCTTTTGTTTGTTCAGGCAGTCACAAGGCATTCATTACCATGATACAAACTGCAAAAGCTTTCACTTGAAAGTGCAAGAGGAGTAGGATACTCAATTATTCCAGTTAAAAACACTTATTGAGAGTCTAATACAAGGTTACTTAGCTGTAACATGATTTCTCACAACTAAGAAAGTCTCCACTAAAGGGGACGAAGTTTACACAGCTTAGAAGATGATGCTGACAGCTTTCTAAAGCCAGCCTTTACACAAGACTTGGCTTATTTTATTTTCAGAGACACATACTGAACAAGATAGCCATCACCATTCAATCCAAACATAGGAGCATTTGCACAAACTTCCTCCATCTACATTATAGTTCACAACCAATACAGTCCTTGTGTTTTCTGCAAAAAAGATAGTTCTTCTCTGTTATTGCTGTATTACAGGAAGCGACACTAATATTTGCGGGAGAGACAAGAGTGTGTACTTTGAAGATCACGTCATTTACAAAAAGCCTCACACCCAGTCTCTTCAATCTGTGCTGCTTCTGTACAGCAAAATTAGCACTCTGTTTCTTCCAAACGAAACAATACCTTCAGGCCCTCGCCCTGCCTTGCACATCTCGAGAGCATTTATGCCTCTTCACTACAGTTTCTACCAGTAGGTAATAGCCCACAATGCATTTATGACAGCACCTCAAGCAAGAGAGCATATTTCACCAAATGGACTTGACCTCAATGAAGTCCATGAGAAAACAAGGAAGAGGAACACAAAGGGGAAGGGAAGAAAGTTATTCTCGCTTCTTCTCCTAAGGGAACAAATGTTTCTGACAGCAGCAGGTTTGTTTTCAGAGAGCTGTAATTTAAGCCAACAGGACAGCTTATTAAATACAAGCAGCCCCTTTACTCACACACAAAACATTTTTAATTTAGATCTGTCTCTGAAATTAATGAAGAGAATTTGAATGTTGGAGAACTGAAGAGCCTCCTTTGCTACCAAACAAATCTGACTGTGCAAATCCATGTTGTTTACCTTCAGTGCTGAGTCACAACTGGATGGTGGACGTGCCTCACCAATACCACACCCTGGGAGCGTTTCAGCACTCCCCCTCCTACCAGAACACTGCCTTGAAAAAGAATTCCTACAGTGACACGATGAAAAGTGATCTTTTCCTGCCACATGGTATACGTATATTTAAGACTTTCACAAACATTTGGCCAAAAATTGTATACTATAGTACTTCCCAAGTCACAAACACTACACAAGCCATTCCTACAGGATATGCTGTCCAAGGACATGTGACCTCAACCTTGCTTCTCGCTCCCCACCCCCCCGGCCCCATCCACGAAGAAAAGCATTGCATCCTTGCAGGCTTTGATTGTAAGTCTTCAGCTTCTGGAACACAGCAGTAAGACTTCTGCATTTTTAAGGGACTCAAAAAACCCACACCATTTAGTTCATAAATTCAATGTACAACATTTTCAGTAAGTGCTTTCACACCCCGTTCATAAGAACAGTTAGGTCACTTCACACCACAGAGGTGGTACTTTCCGGATTTACACGCATCAATCTTGAAGCATTTCTCAGATCCTGTAGCTGCTTGGCTGGCTTTCCAACTCCTTCCTCAAATCTTTTTTCCACAACAGGAAGGACAGTTTCATACAGGAAGGATGCATTCTGCCTAATGAAGGCTTTCTTCTCAGGGTCCTGTTCACATCGTAAACTGTAATCAACATGCTGGACAGCCACCAGGATAACTTCCACAAGACTCTCTAAAAGAACCATATGCAGCTCTGGAAAGTAAAGCTTTAACGCTTCCTCCAAGAAGGCCATAGTCTGCTTAGTGAAAGCTACTACAGTATAGCTAAGGTTGACCCAGCAGTCATCACCTGTGTATTGGTCAAAGTTGCCTACCCCGCAGCTTCTCATCTCCTCCCTGAGTTTCCCCAGCGCCTCTGGAGTCATCAGGTTCATCCTTCTCCACATTTCCTCAGAGTTGCGGTGCTTGGTGGCCTCAATGATGATATCCTTGTAGCTCTGTAAAGCACCTTTGATATCCTTCACCAGAAGGGCATGAATGATGAAGGTGAGATCCAGTCCAATCTCGCTAAGCTGCTTGCAGTGCTCTTTAGCCACCTTGGGTATTAACAAAAAGCAAAGGGTGTTACTAGCGTGCAGGCCCCCTTTACATCTTACACATTTACCAAATTTATCATTCTCAGAAAACAGGGAAGCATCAGTCATACTTCCTTATTTCTTCTTCTTTAAGAAATTCCTTATTAATGAAAAATCAATAACTGAAAGATAAACCCTGACTGTCAAAAATACTCTGGACAATTACATTATAACTCACACACACACACTTTTTTTTTCCCTATTAGCAGCTGAAAGAAAGCATAACCTGAGAAAGTTACACCTTGCAAAATATGGAAATGACGTCCAGGACAGGCTTGGAAAACAAACAAAAAGTCTTAAAAATACTCATCATTCAGATGTAGCTTATGTAAATTTTAGGACCTCCTACTGGCTAAAAGCAAATTAAGAATAAATACATACTGCATTTCTGATAAAGGCAGGATTTTTCTTGCAATGTATTTTCATCTTAATGCTTTCCTCTGTAAAACTGAAAAAAAACCCTGAACGAACTCCAAATGAATATTAAACTTTCAATGCAGAAAACCTCTCTGGAGACACACTCAAGAACCAACAACTAACCTAGGGTTAGAAAAGCGGATTTCCAAGATTCACAGCCTTTGTTTTAGTCATCATGTCACACCACCCTCTTTGGACCCTCTTACCTTGACGCACTCCGCTGCGGTCGACAAGCTCTCTTTACTGTCAAATACTTGCTTACTAAAGGCATCTACAAACATTCTCATGGAAGAGCGGGCCCACACAACAAAGGCCGAGTAGCAGCCATTGTTACCAGCAAAGTCCGTCTCAAACTCTCTCGCTGTCTCTAGAAGGCTGGTGAAGAAGACGTGGCAGAGCTTGTGGATGTAGAGCAGTGTGGCGCCCTCGATGCGTAGCTGTCGGATGGCTGTCTGCACTGCGGCCGCGCGGTTCTTCAGGAAGAGCTCACACGCCTTGGTGGACTGGCCCAAGCGAATGAGCTGGGATACGGCTCGGCGGGTGGCCCGCGGCCCTCCCCGCAGCGAGCGGTCTGGAGACAGCTCAAACACAAGCACATCCGTAAGCTGCCGGACCCGCTCATCCACCTTGGCCCGCAGCTCCTTCACAGGCTGGCTCACGGGCTTGTCCCCCAGATACTCATTGAGTTTATCCAAGAGGTCCACCGCCCCCTCGAAGTCCCGCTGAGCAATGCAGACGTCCAGGTCCTCAGGCAGCTCCTGGATCCACTCAAGTGAGAGGTCGACCATCTCCTCCTCAGCAGAGGGCTCTTCCTCATCCTCATCCTCCTCGAAGGGGTTGGTAGATTCAGGGGGTGTCGGGGCAGGCCGGGGCAGGGCCTCCTGCTCCAGGCGTCGCTTCTCACTGAGGGCCCGGTTGCGCTTGGTCTCCTCCAGCACCTCTAGCCACTCCTTCTTGATCTTGGCGTTCTCGGCCTGGAAGATGCGGCTCTCGGGGAACATGAGCAGCTTGAACATGTCCTTCATGGGTGGGTTGTCCTTGACGTTGACCACAGCCAGCCCATCGAGGGGGTAGAGGGCATCATAGCGGTAGGCGCCACGGCGGTTGGGCAGGGCAGTGGCCACCAGCAGGCAGTCATTCATGAGGAAGGCGTGCACCCGCTGGATCTGCGCCATGTGGTCAGCATCATACTCCACCAGGTCCCCGTTGTAGACCAGATACTTGCCAGGGCTCTCAGGCAGGAGGTCACGGCAGCCCTCCACCTTCTCCAGGAGGGTGGTGAGGGTGCGCTGCCGCCCTTCCTCGCTGGCCGTGGCCTCCTTGGCAGAGAGCGGCAGGAAGGGGTCGGCGGCAGCACGGCGGGCACCCAGGGCGGGGTCATCGCGGTCGGCCTGGAGGAGCAGAGCCTGGGTGACGGCCTCCATGATGCCCTTCTGCTCGGTCAGGATGTGGCTGAGCTGGTACATCTCGCTCTCCAGGTAGCTGATCTCCCGCGCCGTCTCGATGAACTGCCGGTAGTTCTGGTAGACGTTGCGCTTTAGGCTCTGGGCCGTCTCCTCGCTCAGCGCCTGGATGCGCTGCCGGTGCTCCTGAAGGTCCCGGTCCCCGTCCGACTGCTGCGACAGCTGCTTCACGTACTCCCCCGCCGCAAAACCCCCCGACTCCAGCTGCCGACGCAGCCGGCTCCCGCCGCCTTCACCCAGCGACAGCGCCATGGCCACCTCCTCTCCTCCAGCCGCCCCTGCGCCTGCCGCCGCCGCCGGAGAGACCGCTACCGCGCCTGCGCCAGTGTCGCCGCGCCCGTTGCGCATGCGCGGGCGCCCCCAACGGACACTGGGCGAGCGCTAGAGGGGTTCTGCGCATGCGCAGTAGGAGTGCGGCGGCGTTGTTGTTGGTGGCGCAGTGCGCATGCGCACGGGGCTTCAGGCGCCGCTGGGGCGGCTCTAGCGCCCGGCCCGGGGGCGGGATGGCGGCGGCGGAGGAGGAGGACGAGGGCTTTGTGCTGGCCCTGCAGCTCCAGGAGTTGTGGGAAGCAGAGGATAAGGCAGCGGCAGCAGCGGCAGCAGCAGCAGCAGCGTGCCCTGAGGCCTCGCCGCC
>VWZL01004143.1:1076924-1129936 GCA_013396915.1 Stercorarius parasiticus
CGGGCCGGCCCCCTCGCCGCTCCGCCCGCTGTCGGTGGGGGACGAGGCCTGGGAGCTGCTGGACCCCAGCCCCGACGTGCACGGCCTCTTCGTGCAGTTCAACGAGACGCTCTTCTGGGGGCGGCTGGCGGCTGTGGAGGTGTCGTGGAGCCCACGCATGACTCTGTACGCCGCCGTGGCGGGGGGTTGCGCTGGGTCGGGCCGGGGGGCAGCCCTGTGTGGGGAGGGGGCCGGGGCTCTGGGGCCGGGGCTCTGGGGCCGGGCCTCCAGCCAGGCATCGCCCGGCCCGGGCGGGGAGCAGGCTTGCGGAGGGGGGTTCGCCAGCTAGCAGCGGGAAGGCGACGGGCGAAGTCGGTCCTTCCCGAGCAGCGCTGCCGGATGGCGTTCACCGGCCCCGGGTTTCAGAAGCTGCAAGTGAACGGCCCCGGCAGTGTGCCAGTGCTGTGTCAGAGCTGTCGGAAGAGCCTGTGACCCGTCTAGCTGTAGGCTGTAGGGAGGGGGAGGAAAAGCTATTACTTGTGACTGTATGCTGCTCCTCCCTGTGGCTTTGTAGGCACGAGCTACTAGTGCCATAGCTTCTCTTCCAGGTGTTTGAATGCCCTGCTTTTCTGACCTGGGATGTGGTTGGTCACTGTCATTGTCTGTTTTGTTGTTCATTTGTCGTCCTTGGCTGCTATAAATGGCTTTTCCCGTGGTGCAGGCGAAACTGGAGAGATGTTAAAGTGGAATAAATAACTTGGTCTTAAGCTGTGTGTGTTGAACTTAAACTAACCTACTTCTCTTGCTGTCATTTTTCTTATTCTCAGGTTTTATGGTAGTTTTACAGCATGGCAGAAAGGCAAATATGAAATGGTAATAGTATAGGAACAAGACTTAGAATAGACTACTAGGAAGGGGAATATACAAGAAATCTGAGATGTAAAAAAAACCAACCAACTTTGGAGTGCAGGCTGCAGTTCTGCAGCAGATCAGCTGATGCAATTGCTGGCTGCTGGAGTCCTGCCCCCTCTCATTTTCTGCTGGTTGCAGTACTCTTTAGACGCTTGAAAATACTTGGATACTGAACTGGTAGAGGACTACCCTAATCACAAAAAAAAAGGGAATTTTGAAAAGTTTCTGCTGGATTACTGTGCAGAAGTGGTGATATGTAAAGGTTCAGTAAGCATCAAAAGTTCAGGGAAGGTGAGGGGTGAAATAGCAGCATCCAGCAGTTAAGTCAGTGTTGGCTGCTGTGAATCTCCAGCCTCTGTTTTATGTGTTTCACTCCATCAGGAGTTCTAATGGAAACAGTCCTCTGCCTCCTAAACAGGTTAGCTTGGAATAGTCCATTGTGATTATTTCCCCCCCCACTCAGGATTGCTAGCTTTGAATTAAGTGATTGCAAGACATCTAATAAATTATAGTATCTCTTTTGCTGGTTCAGGCACAGTTTATTCTAAGAAACTTGCGGGCTTTTTTTTCTTGCTTAATGAAAAACTCAACAGAGTTTTTCAAGTACCTACTAAAAGTGGCTTTTCATGTTCTGAGTTACCTAGTGCGTGTTGGAAGGGGCCAGCATTTTAACTCCAGTTCTCAATTTTTTTCATGTGCTACAGGAACAAGTAGCTTTTCATACTTGCCTTCTGTGTCTCTTTCAGCTGTGCTGGAGTGTGTAGATATGAAGGAAAAGGTGGAATGTGTTCTATTCGTCTAAGTGAACCACTCCTAAAGTTAAGACCAAGGAAGGATCTCGTTGAGGTATTTGAAGGTTGCTCATGAATCTGCACATAAAATGTAGGGTGTCTCCCCTCTCACCCCATACACACATTTTACATTTCCTAGTGGAATTCTTATATACAGTGATTTATAGATTGTAAAATAGTGGTGCCTTTGTTGCTGCGTTTGTGTTGCTTGTGTTGCAATGTCATGGTAATCTTTCTGTTTCATGCTTCTAAATGGGGAACTCTGAGTAGGACTCTAAAGTCACGTGTTTATTTTAATGACTTTATAAAGAAAAAAACATTTTATTTTTTTTTTACTCCTAAGTTATCCTCTAATATTAAAAACAAGCATGGACAGAAAGCACAATCAGAAAATGTCTGTAGTTTCATCTTTTAAGTCAAAAGGCCAACAGCAGAAAATAAGGGTATAGGATATGACTGTAAACATAACTTTGTGTTGCTTCTTGTGCCTCTGTCAAGGCTGCTGCTTTGAGTTGGCTCAACATTAATTTTTCCGTAATGAACAGAAATGCTGTAGAGTTTCAGCTTTGTCACAAGAGTTTCTCTTTTTGGTTGTAGAGGGGATGATCTCTTTAAAGATATGACTTAAGTTTGAGGATTATTTCTCCTGTTTGGAATATCACTTATTGTAGTAATATTCTCCAGCATGTTTTGGTGGTATGGGAACAGAGCTAATTTGATTTCAGAGGTAGAATCAGTATTATGTTTTTATGACCCAGACTGAACATGTGAATGCATGAAAATAAGATCCAAATACCAAGATAAATGTAGAGGAGTAAAATACTTCCAGCTTAATTTTGAAACTATATGTAATGCTTTTCAGTAAATAGTTAATGATTTGCATTGTTTCAGACACTGTTGCATGAAATGATCCATGCCCTGCTTTTTGTTACTAATAACGACAAAGATCGTGAATCTCATGGACCAGAGTTCTGCAAACACATGCGTCGCATTAATCGCTTGACTGGAGCCAATGTCACAGTAAGCATAATCCACTTAACCTAATTTAATAAAGGGTTCTTACTGATTTAGTTTTTTAGTAAGCCTGGTGTGGTATGAGTAATACACTTGTTCTTGTTAGACACTCCACAGTTGGTACCAATACAAATTTGTATCGATGTTGGAGATGGTGGTAGGAACAGGTTGAGGAAGATGTGGTGAGTTGTTAGTCATGTAATTTTCAAGTATACTCTCTGTAAGGATTTTTCTTTAAACTGTTGTTGTAAACTTGAAGCAACGTGGCAATACTACGGACAGAATAGCTCCATGTTCAGAATAGTATTTGGGGAAGAGCGCTCTGGTTTAGTTAAGATTTATATCAGTAGAGGCTAATGGGTTGATAATATTTAAAAATAATGCATCTGATAAGATTAATTAAGATAATAGCTGGAGGAAGAACACAATACTGGTATCGTTCACAATGCATTCTAAATCATACGTCATTTAGGGTGAAATTGTAGATAGATTTTTCAAATTGATTTTATTGCAGTTCAAACAAGATAGCCAGGACATATTCCTACACATCCTGTCTTTTTTTTTTTTTTAAAGCTTTGTTTTAGTGGTAGATAAATATTGATCAAATTTTACCCAGGTTCAGCTCTTTTAACCGGTAGTGTAAAAATCACAGCAGTAATGGAAGGAATGAAATGATAATATGTTTTTACAAAAATACTGTAGAGCTAGTGATACAAAATTAGAAACTTTCTGAATGACTACTTTGGTTTTGGTTTTTTTTAAACCTAGATCTATCATAGTTTTCATGATGAGGTGGATTTGTACCGCCAGCACTGGTGGCGATGCAATGGCCCTTGCCAAAATAGAAAACCTTATTTTGGATATGTGAAACGTTCAATGAATAGAGCACCCTCTGCACGAGATTTTTGGTGGGCTGAGCATCAAGAGACTTGCGGAGGCACATTCACAAAAGTGAAGGAGCCAGAGAACTTTTCTAAGAAATCCAAGGAGAAAGCCCAGCCAGCAAAACTTCCAAATTCTGAGTCAACTAACAAAGGTATTTAAATTATTATTTTTTTTTTTCCCCCAAACAGTTTCTCAAACAAATACAGATCAACCACTACACGAGCTTCGGTTAGGTATTACTGTTATGTAGCAAAGAACATGGCCCACTTCATTTGTGCATTTCTAGGCTCATTCTCAACTTAATTGTTTGCAAAAGGTTTACTTTGCTACACTGTTTTCAAGCAGCAGATTATTTTTGGGCGAAGTACATGAAATACTAAGCCCGTGATTTATATATGAAAAAGTAACTAACTTTTCTTACTTTTTTCTCTTATTTTGCAGGCAAGACACAAATACGTGATACGAAAGATCTGACACCTTTTAGTGGAAAGGGATATCGGCTTGGAGGAGGAGACAGTGGACTCCCAGAAAAAAGCATAAATTCCAGCAGCAGTGTTAGAAACACTGAAACACCTGGTTCACAGCATCGTTCAGCAGTAAAGACAATACCAATCCCTAAAAATGAGATAAAATTTGAAAAATCTCCCCGTAGTGGCATCTTCTTTCCACTCTATGCTGACGATGCCAGTGAGAAAATCAACTTGGCTTCAAAGCGTGAGTTTCCTAAACCCTCTGTTGCTAATACAAAAGCTTACAAGAATGTTAGTGGATCACCTGTTAAAATTGCTCGTGTGATGGAAGAAAAGTCAAACCAAGGTTCTGCAAATGGCAAGAGGGTTATGCCATTTTATAACAGGCCACTAAAACAATTTTGTTTTGAGCAGACAACAACAGCTGAGGTTGCACCAGAGGAGAAAAGCTCAGAATTTATTAATACACTGCAGAAGTGGCCAAAAATGGAAGACAAAACTGCCTTTGAAAACTATTTCATTAAAAAAGGGAATACTGATGTCACTTCAAGTATAAATACACCTATGAAAACCAAAACTGAATCTACAGTGTCCTCTGCAAGTTCTAGCGCTACTGTAAGGCAGGATAAAAAAGTCGGTTGTCCTGTTTGCCAGGCTGAGGTTTTGGAGTCTAAAATAAATGAGCACCTTGATTCTTGTCTTGCATAAAACCTTTCAGAAAGCTGTCTCAAAAAGATAAACCAAGGCTGAAAACATTGCTTGAAAACTACTTTGCTCAGTGTTTGCTTAGCTGTGGTTACTTCCCTGCGTGCCTGTTCTGAACTGGAATGTAAACTACTGTTAGCATGCGGAACAACAAGTTTTGTGGAGTTGCACATCAGCGCTGACTAGGAAGTTTGCTGCTAGTTATGTTCCAAAGAATCAAATGTTCATGTTTTAGTAGGTGGATGTTTTTGCCAACGTTCTTGCTGCAGAACCTGAGTAATACAAGAGAAAGTGGATAATTGCAAACTGCGTGTTTTCAACGCCGTTTTTAAAATCAAGGCATTTTCAATCCTGCTATTTTTTAATTTGTTCTTAAGACCCCTTTGTGTTGTTTTTTTAAGTGTTTTGGGCCATTCTAAAAGTTAACCACCTGTAATAGATAAGAATCGTTCTGTTTAATGCAATGTAATTAAGTGGCAGGTATTTTTAGAGTAGTAAATATTTTGCATAAGCCACAATTACACTCTCAGGTGGTCCTCACCTGTGACCTTTTTGAAAACATAGGTGAGAGTGAGAACTTAAAATCTGGGCTTTTGCCAAAGATGGGAGAGGCATAGGCATCAAAAACATAGCAAAGCATCCATTTGGATTTAATGGGTGGGCTGTAGCAGGAAAAGAAAATCTAGAAGGGCAATGAAGGTGCGAGGAAGTCAAGCACAAGATACTTGGTGGATGAGGAGAAGGCCCTGCGCTTAAGGGATCGATTTTTTAAAAAAAAAAAAAAATAAATCATTTTGAGGAGCTTGTTTTCAAAAGGGATTTAAAAGTTAGCTATACTGTTAAAAGTTGGAGTGGTCAAATGCAACCTAATGAACGTCTGTCTTATGTGTCTTTTGGTCCAGGATCCCAGCTGGACTCTCCACCTGCTTTTCCTGATGGTTTGCACAAACTCTGTGTTGAAAGTTCACTAGTTTTTAGGATATAGGTATTATGTGCACGAGTGACTGACCACCATATGCTATATGCTGATACTAGTAAGTAGAAGTTGTGAGGAATATTGGTAGCAATACTGGTGAAGACTGTTCCTGGCTGTATCATAAAAGCCTTCATGATTTTTCAGTTAAACTTCCGGTGCTTTACAGGCCAAAATGTCATTAAACTGACTTAGCTGACAGTCTTTGTTTTGCTGCTTCTGGAAGCCAGCCAGCTCAGTGGCTAGTATCCAACAAGTCAGGCAGTTGAGTACTAAAACCATTGTGCTGTGGAAAGTTATGAACGCTGAGCAGATGTGTTTTCTGTAGAAACTTTCTGACATGTTAACAGTTCTCTTGCTGCACTGACAGTATTGAACTGGTTACACAGTGAACAGCTTGACTCCTTACTTGTAAAACTGAGTATAAATATTTTTGTTAAAAAAAAAAAAAGGGACCTCTGTTCATATATTGTTGCTACAACTTTAAATGGCTATATTAGCCTCGGATGCACATATGTTTGCCTTTATATAACCAATTACTTGCTGCTCCCTTTTGAAATTGGGAAATAAACTGATGTGCAATGGAATTTGGCAAATGATACCTTTACTCTTTTTAATCATTGGTGTATTTTTTTAAAATACTGATGCTACAGATGTTTAATGTGAATTGGATTGTTCTTGTATATTCTGAATAAATTGGTATTGAATTTTAACTTTTCATTAAGCCTGGGTTTCACATGGCAGTTGTGGCCATCTTGTGTTACTCAGCAGTGGGCTTGCCTGTGTAGCTAATAGCAGCCTGGTTTAATAGATCCTTTCTGTATTAACACTTTCCCGTCACAGAATGGTAGGGTTGGAAGGGACCTCTGGAGATCTTAAATTTCCCTGTAAAATCAGGTGTTGGTGACTAGAAACTGCATCAGCCTCTGCCTTCTCCATCATATTTTTAGTACAGTTTCACTTTTGTTGCATTTCTGTGGAAAATTTTACAAATACTTATTCTAAAACTTGATCTGATGTGTTAATTTTACATACTTCCTTCTTAAAACTGCAGTATCTGTTAGTGTTCCCACTGCAACTTGACATTACAAGGACAGTACTGCTCAGAAGTATTTGTACTATCATATGTTTTTTAAGATGAGGACTAGATTCACATCATGAATGGTCTGTCACATCATTAAGCATTTTTTTGGGAGGTATTTCTTACTATTGTTCCCATCAGTTTCCTGGTTTGTCTTTCCCACTGCAACTGGTAAGAGTAAAGGATTGGTCCAGGAAGGGAGCGTTGTGGGTATTGTTAAATACATTTTCATATTCAACTGAATGGGGTTTTTTTTCATGATGTCATCTTCTACATCAACAGCGTTAATGTGAACAACAAATAGAAACAAATGTGGGAACTGGCCTGTAGAATTCAGTGAACGGTGTTGCCTGCCGGGGAACTCGGGGGGAACTTAAGCTGTAGGCAAGTCCTGTTTCAAATATACAAGTGTCCTAAAATAGATCTGTTCTCAAAACAATTGAGCAGTTTTGGACCAACTGTGGAAAAAAACATCACCTCTGCCCACGCATGTTTTTACAGTGAAGTGTTATGATGCCAAGATCTCTTTTATACAGAGATAAAGGTGACAAAGAGCTGGGTGGACAGGCTTTGCAGTTGCTACCTATTGCAGGCTATTATTAACAGGTCATGGCTTTGTTCTTTTGGGTATGTTGCTGTGAATGCTGTTTCTGTAAGATTTTGTTCTTGAATACAGTGTCCTTCCCACAACTATAACAACGACTACCAGTATGTTCTTAAAATATGCTGTTAAATTTGGGTCAGAGGCGAGAAACTTCACCTTCTGTATCGGTTGACTTTGTCCTGAGTGAGTTTAGATACTGTCTACAACAGCACAAATGAGTAACGAATCTTGAACAAACATGCTTCACTCAACTGCAAAATAAGTTGGCTGACTGGAATTCTGAGAAGCAAGTTAATATACTTGATCTCTGAGACAAATCCGGTACGAGAGAGATCAACAAATGGTTCTGCGAACTAAAGGCAAAAGCAATCTCATTCCGTGGTCATCTACTGGAATTGCTCAGAATGATTCAGATAATGTTTCTGGAGGTCAAACTACCTAAATGGGGGTTACTTAGCTATTTTGTTATGAAAGAGGCTGCTCTTAAGTTGCCGGGAAACTGGTTAGCCAGCAAGAAACCTTGAAGGTCAAATGTTTTCAAGGGTTTTTTACTGTTTAAGGAAATGTTTATCTAGGAAGTTTTCGTAATACTTGATGAGTTCTGATGAAGGAGTTGGAAGTAGCATTTTTCTCCGGACTAATATATGAGTATCATGCAAGAATATATGTAATAGAAATAGTCTGCTTTATAACATGTTTAAAAAGTGCCGTTCCTCTATACTTTACCATCTTCCATAGTCCAGCCACTATTTGTATTCACTGGGGGTGTGTAGGTCACAGGGGAACTGTATTCTTACAGCAAGTTCAACCCTAATTCCTGCAGGTAAGTTGCTGAGCAGGCTATTTATGGCTGGGTGGAAGTACGCTTCTTGGGCCGGGAAGCTGCTGCTGCTCAACCTGTGTAGGAATTAGTTACCTGAGCCTCCTTCCCAGGAATGTTTTTCAAGAGAACAACGAAATGTTGTTAATTTGGAACAACCTACAGGAGGGCTTAGGCTATGCGGTGCTACCTGCCACTGTACCAGCCTTAGGAATAAAGGATACCAGGTAACGTTACAAAATCAAAGGCTAGAGAGGGCTTAGTTGTAATGGGAAAACTAGTGAATAATTCCTGAAATTCAAAGTGGCTGTTCAAACTTCAGGCTTCTCTTGGTGCAGCAGCAAGATGTGCGGTACAGTAAATGGTTTGTAAGGATCTTTCTTCTTCCTTGAGTGTTCTTCTGGAGCCCCTCGGTTCTGTTGTATTTTTCATACATGCAGCATCCCTACGCATCCTTACAGTAAAGCAAGTTGCACCATACTGAAGGTTAACAGGGGGAAAGAACAAATGGTGAGTTTCTGAGGAAAAAAAAAAAAGATGGACAGCTCTTCTGAATCGGTTGGAGCAGTTCATGGTGATAACAAGGCTGGAGAATGTTAAGAAGCTGCCACCACAGCTGTCTGAGTGGATCCAGCAGTGATGAAGCATCCTTGAACAGGCTGTCCATGCAGCAGGTGTCTCATGTGGCCCTCTTAAATTGAAAGGCCGATAAAAGGTTCGACTGGGTGGTCTCCTGAGGGTTACATCTGACCTAAATTGTGTGATTGCTGCTGCCTGACACGGTAATGGCAGCAGTGAAATGGCTGCTCTGCAGCAGCGGCTCCTTACCTGCCAGCCAGCATTCATGAATTCTACAGTTCAAAATAAACGCTCAAGTTCTTACTTGCATCTGTATTATTTACAGCTTAAAGAAACAATTGCTTGCATATGAATGTAAAGACTCTACATTAAATTACCCTTAAAGCGTAGTTGTTGGGTAGACAGGCCACGAAAGAGGTTTACATTTCAGTATGTGTGTGAAAACACACTGTGTGTGTTTTCATATACTCGTGTATATGGAAAAAAATACCAAGACACCAGGCTGTGTGGAGCTTTGGGATTCTTCGACGGGCCATTAGGTGGCACTCCTTGCACTTAAGGAATACTTATTTCTTCCCCTCCATACAGAAAGTGCCGAATTGGCGGTCTGGTGTTTCACCTACACCTGCGCTCTGGGCTGGAGGTGGATCAGCAGGAACCCCGACTGGACAACAAGCTAAAGGAGGAGGAATGGGGGCGAGGTCTGCAACTAGCTGAGAGATGAGAAGTAAATTTACAATTACCTGGGATTTCTGTGGGTGTTCCTTTTAGCTTTGCTGCAAGAGGGACTGGGAAGATGAGACAGTAGATCCTTTTTCTGGTTCAGGCTCAGTGAATAACCCAAAAGGCATCCTTTTGTGGTCTGCATACACCGCACCACTTGCATCCGTTGCCGTGAAAAATCTAATTTTCTGTCACCATTTGGCATCAACCCAGCTCCTCAAGAGAGGCAGGATGGAGTCGTAAGAAGGCAGAGAGGTTTATAAAACACAAAACTTAACTCCTGTGCCTCGGCTAAGCCTGGGAGCTGGAGGGGTGTGACAGGCCGAGGGCAGGGTGGTGTGTGCTGTAGGTGTGAAAGCTAAAAAAGGGAGATGGCCATGGCCTTAATCCCTCCGTTCCCTTTTAGCTTCTGCCAGGCCAGGCTGCTTTAAGACTGGATTAAGTTTCTAAGAAGGTGCAGCAGCTTGGCCTGAATATCTCACCCTGTCTCTGTCCCATCCATCCCCGCTCCTTCGCATCATTTCTTCTGCTTTTGTGTTCTAATAAATCTTAGACCTGATATTGCATAAACTGCATAACAATGTTTGAAGGAACAAAAATCAACAGGCTAATTATTTGGCTCACGCATTGCTTAATTTAGAAGCAGTAGATGCTTTTTTTTTTTCTTTAAATGCCACCAATCTCTGGACGATGATTTGTGTGTTCACTGCAAGTACCTTCTTGTTAGAGATGTTACTAATTGCACAAAGTCTGGGGTAAAAGGTGGACTAGAGCTCAGTGAAGTCTCAGTACGGTATCGTACCTATACGGATATGATTTAGTTGGAGTTTTTAATTCTTCTAGTAGCTTCATTCAGTGACTTGCTGGTGGGGGGGAACAGCCAAAGGGCCTCTCTGTTCTTATTCCACTTCTTCCAGGCTGCTTCACTGCCCTGCCTTTGCCTTTTCACTGACCGCCCTGGTTTCTTCCCAAAAGCATCCCAGTAATTATCTGCTTTCTTCCCAGAAGGATCCATTCGGCGGGTGTGCCCACCAACCATTTGTAAGCGGGTTTCAATTCACCAGGAGGGTGTGGGTTGTGTTCTGAGAAAGGCACGAAGCAAAAAAGCTGTGCAAATGGCTGGCTCCGAGGGTGCCCACCTGCAGAAGCCTCTGCGGCGCTTGCCCGCAGCGATGGGTGCAGGACGGGACGCATCCTCCCCACGGCACCCACACGTGGCTTGAGGAACCACTACCCGTTTCGTTCAGCTTAAGGGCAGGGTAGCACTTCTCAGAAGCACTCATTTGACCAGAGCACTTTTATTTTTTATGCCCCTTCATTTTGAGTGCAGTGTACAAAGTCCAGTGGTTTTGGCCTGTTTAACGTGTAACCCAGCACGCACTTGCTATTTTACAGGCCTTACTCCCAAGGCTCGCCAGGGCTGTGCTATTTATGGTGCACAGCACATCTTACAACTAGCTGTTTTTCAACCAACAGCAAGACAAACTGTGTGATGGGACCACTCCACTTGGCACGGGCTGCTCCAGATAACGTGGCAGTGGAAGGATACGGTACAAAGTCTGGACTGTTCTGGCAAATGGGAACATGTCCAAAGGGAAGAGTCGTCCTGAAGATAAAACACCCTGGGGGCTTCAGAGAGGACGGCATCTCTACCAGGCGGGGTATGGAAGGCTGCGAGTAGGGGACTTCAGTCTCAAATCCTCTGTCTTCTGCAGGATATGTCACTAAGAATTATTTGGGTTAGTTTTTAGCTTTGCATTTAGCAGTACCTATCCAGGAAATTTAATTTAAACATAAGAAACAACTTTATTATAGTGGTTGAACACAGGAACAGGTAGCCTGGAGAGGTTGTGGAGTCCTTGAAGATACTCAAGGAGTATCCTATAGTGGAGTCCTATCCTTGAAGATACTCAAACCTCACCTGGACGTGGTCCTGGGCAGGTGGCTCTGGGTGACCCTGCTCAAGGCAGGAGGGCTGGACCAGACCACCTCCAGGAGCACCTTCTACCCCCACAGCCCTGGGTTTCTGCATAACAACCCCATGAGCACTTTAGGACAGAGTGAAATTGCAGCTGAAGGCAGTTAGGATCCGTCTGCTTGCCCTTGCACTGGCACAGCCCAGGGCTGCTCACACCACTTCTAACAATCAGCTTGTTTCCAGCTCCACGTTTCTTCTCCTCCTTGCAAGGTTCAGCAGGGGCAGTTCCCATCACTGCCACCACCCAGGCCATGTCCGGGAGGGGCAAGTCCCCCATCCCATGCATTAGGGGGACTGGGGGATTTCAGGCAGGAGCCAGGCACGTACCATGACACAAAGACAGGTAGGAAGAAGCTCTGCCCTGCCAAGCCGGGCGGAGAAGCAGGTAGCTGGGTCACCACTTCTCAGGCCCTGGACAGGCAGATTTTAATTGCTGCTTCCTCCCCAAGCCATATGGTGGGGAGGGGGGCGGGATTATCAGTCCTGGAGATGATGTGAATTAAAGCTCAGATGTAATTAACTTTGAAAGTACCTATAAGAGATTTAGAAGGCAGGAAAAGTATCTGATGACAGCAAACAGGAGGTATTTCAGGCACTGCAAAACCCCAAAAGACTATTCAAGCTAGCTGGCAATTCCCAGGCAATTTGGCAGAGTTAAGAGGACACCACCCAAGAGGTTTTACCACTAACATTTGGGCTGACTCTTGTGTCTCGAAGTGCAGTTTTGTCGAAGCAGACACACGTCACGAGTGTTAAGTGATGCCACATCTTTGGAGCTTTTTGGACATGAGCATCCTCTGAAGGAATGAGGCCTGAGATTGGAGGAAAACACCTAAAGTTGTCTTAATGCAGCATGGCTCTTAATCCCGTTATAGGCTCCGGAGGGTTACCTTCCCTCAGGACTCTTCTGCAGTGGAGCGCTCCACACTAAATCGAGGCTTTGCACCCTCGTCAGTGCAGGCGCTGGGCCACGCACAGGGTCGTGGTCAGTCTGTGCCCACCCTGCAGCAGGTGCTGAGGGAAACGCCGCCTTCACTTCTCCAGGAAGAGAGATTGGGGGTGTCTCTGCTGTTGGGCAAGCATCCCCACTCAGCTTTGGGTGGTTATATGATGGGCTGATCCCAGCCCCGAGTGTATTTTCACATCTGGCCGTGGATTTGTGTTGAAGTGATAGCATTTTCAAGGAGACTGACAAGTAGATGTCCTGTTTGTGAATCCTGCACCAGTTTCCACTCTCCTCCTGTCTCTCTCTTTCCTTTCTTCAATAGGAAGACCACCCAAGATTGGCGTGAAACTGCTCCTGGGTGGTGCCAGCATGGTTAGATACGCAGAATTCAGTGCCAGCAGAAGTCTATGCCTCATGAACTGCCACGGTTCAGCTGTGCCATGGATAATCCCACCACCTCTGCCAAAAGAGGAGGAGCAGCCTCAAGACTAGTTTGCTTCCCGAGACAGTCAGCAGCTTGCCACACTGAGCTTTTGTCAAGCAGCACCAACTCAGGGAAGGTAGCGGCAGCAGCTGGAGGCAGCGCTGCTGGCCATGACTTGGTAGCCACTCCTCTCTAGGTGTTTTTTTTGCAACTCTCAGCCCAGGGCTTAGGTAGCACCTGGAAGGGCAGGCGTCAGGCTGCTGCCAACCTGGCATCTCGGAGAATTAAAAACCCCAAATGTTTTCCTCAGCCAAGTATTTTATAATTTAATCCTCCGCCCACACATGGGGTGTAGCACAGAAGCCTGTGGCTTGGCTGACGTGGGACAACGCTCAGGGAGCTAAGGCAGCCTGGAAGGATGCAAAAGCCCTTGGTGAGTGAGGGGGCAGGGGAGGCCCCCCCACATATGCGGGAGCAGAAATGGCAAGGGAAGGGGCCGAGGAGGTGGGAAGCAGAGCTGTTGTTCTCCCTGTGCTCTCGTCTGAGGAAACTAGAGCAAATTTGCAAACCCGCTGTAAGCACTGGAGGTGTAACCAACCATCTCCCACCTCCCTCCTCCTTCATCCCTGCCCAGGTGGATGTTTAGATAAAGCTGCCTCAGGAGCATCTGAACAAAAAGCTTACAACATCGTAATCAACAACAACAAAAAAACTCCCAAGCAAAATATACATCCTTTGATTGCTACAAGTTAAAATAACTTGTTTGTGCAGCACAACATCCTCCACCTAAAACAGAGGGACTTCTCTCTTTGTCGCCTCTGGGACAGCAAACCCATGTTTGTCTGCTCTTAGGGAGAGGCTTTGTCCCGGGTAGGACACCAGGGGGACCCAGTCACTCGCTCTTATTTCCAGCTGTCCCTGGGAGCCGCTTCCCGAGGCGTTTGGCGCCCCCGCTCCCGGCGCCCCGCCAGCAGCCGGATCGCTCAAAAAACCCCTGCGTGTTCTCATGGCTTCCTACGAGCCTCATCTTTTACCGTAAAATACATGTCCGCCCTGGTTACGCCGTTGCATAACATTGCATGGCTATGAAGTTGCAGCAACTCTTGACTACATGCAGTTGTTTCCCACTTAGGCTATTTCAAACAAATAAATGTTCTCGCAGTGCATGTGGGGAAAGATAGAAGTGCTCGCAGAAGTTTAGCAATTGCTACCTACATCCCGTTAAAGAGTTCTACACCTAAGAAAAACGCAGGACTGAAGAGAGTTAATTTGACCAGTTTTTGCTTGTTCGTTAAAATACGACTGCGCAGAACACGTGCCCAGCACCACATTACTTACTACTACATTGTGGCCAGGGAAGGGGAAGTGAAGGGCAATAAATACGGCCAATCTGACAGCTCAAACCTTGCTCTTCGCTATCAGGAACACCATCAATTGGACTCTAATCTCTGAAAACACATTTGGTTATTACCCATGGCCCCAATTCACTTTGCCAAATGTTAGTGGTGTCTACAATCACATTTTCCTTGCAGAAATATTTCCTCCTTGATGTCCAAAGATGCTGCCAAGTGCTCAAATAAAAACAGTTCTTCTGAAACATCCTTCCGTTCTGGTGACCCAAGGTACCACACTCACCAACAGCTAAGATCGCACTTTTCGGGTTTAGGAGGGGTGGTTTAACAACAACTAATTAATTAACAGCAATTAATCAGGCTCCAAAATTCTAGTTTCCTTAGAGCTGCCACGATGATGCCTTCTTCTATAACGCAGTCTCTAGTAATAGCTTTTTAACGCTTGCTTACATATGGTAATGTAGCAAGATACATTTACAACCTAAGTGACTTGCCTTAAGACAGTTCTGATAATTTTTTTTGCTTGGCTTTTTGTTTGACCCTTGCTTTCTTTAGGTAGCAAAGTACCAGCTCACAACCCAATACAATATTCAGGCTTTCTGTTTGTGAGCAGGAGTGAACTCTCTGCATTTTAGTTATTCTGGATTCATCTTTTATTTAAAAGTAAAAATAAAACTGAACCACACCAGCCCCTGAAATGAGCCCAGGAGAGGAACTGGTTCCACCCTGACAAACCATGCTGCCACGCAGACAGGCCCACAAGGAGCACTGGATCCACACGGTGAATACTCAGAGATGAATTTTACTTCCCCTCCCCGACTGCATTTGAAAAAGAATGGGTTTCCAGTTGAGACATTGCTCTGTTCACTGCCCTCCTAGTTCAAACAAAAAGCTACAAACCTCCCATCTTCGCAGGTAAAAATACGCTATTTTGCAACACGCATCCATGAAGAGGAAGGTGGAAGGGATACACCAGCAGTTGTCTTTCCTGAGGGAAACACATTGTGCATGTTTTTTTTTTTTCCTCTCACTTCACGTTCCTCCCCAAAGCAGACACTTACACATATTTTTGCTTGGCATGTCTCATATTCCTCATACCCACCCTCCACGTGTTTTATCTTGGTCTTGTGCATCCGTCTCTTCCACTCCTGCTTTACCATTTCTACTCAATTCATTCCTTCCTCCTCGTCCTGCTAAGGACTTCAGTCTATCCCCAATGGGCTGGTGATTTACATCTCCTCTGCTCTTCCACTTTCAGAGCCAACTTTTAGTACTTTAGTCCATTTGGGAGCTACAGGCTCTTTTTTTTCCTCCTTACTTCAGGAAAGGGATAAACGTGCTGTATGTTCACTCAACTTCAAAGCGATGGGGAAAACCTCGATGGAACTGAGTAAGTGGTAGCAAAAGTCAACAGAGCAAATTTTCTGGAACTGGTTCTGTCTGGTAGGCAGAGGACCTTGAACCTGCTTCTGTCCACTGCTGTCCACCCCCACCAGGCAGGGTCAGGCAACTCAGATTCAGCAGACGCTGTAAAGTGAACACAGGCCTTACAGCAGTGTAACAGCAGAAACAGGCTTCAACGCATTTGCAGCAATTATTTACATTCAAGCTTTACTTTACATCTGCAAAATAGCTAAGTAATTTACGTGAAAGCTGGCTATTGGAGGCCCAACTTTCTATGGATCCATACCTTCTCCCCTCCCCCCACGAAAAAAGCAGATGAGATCCAAATCCAGTGAAGTCCCATGAATTTCTTCCAAGTCTTCACTGCCGAGTACTCATAAATTCCCACTACGTATTTGCATGTGCGTGCAGCTGTCTGCATCTCTGCATGCCTGCAGGCAAGATACACACACGCCAGGCATCCGGCGTTCTGAGATTTTGAGTTTGCTGTTGTCACTTTGCAGTCTCCCCTCTTTTTCAAAGCATCCAGCAAGCAGAAGAATGGTACTTTACAGTCTGACTATACTTATCAATGTGACTTAAGAGATGTGATCTTTCCACTCCTGACCTTAAAGTGGTCAGCACTGCCAGATGTTTTACGTAAGATAAAGGCTGTCAGCTAGCTTCGTCTCAGATTTGCGTCTTTCTTTTGAGAAACACCCAAGAGAAACTTCATCTTTCCCTGGTGCAGTGTTTGACTTTACTATGCAAAACGATCTCCCTGCATATTGTGCTCAGCAATGTGATAATTAAAAAAAAATTAATAAATCAGGTCTATCCAGGATGGTTGCAAGTGCTAGAAGGCTTCTTCCTTGTTTTACATTCAAAGATGGGGGAGAGGATATTTCAAGAGAACACGTTAAGAAGTTACGCAGCGCTGAAGCATAGAAAAAGCCTCAAAGCGCCCTGGGGCCAGCTCAGTGCTGCTGCGCTTAGGTTTCAGCCTAACACTGGAAAGAGCAGAACCGAGCACCACAGGTATCGAAGTGCCAATAAGGCTGACAGACTCACCTGGAGATCCAGGTAACTCTTCCTGAACCAGTACAAGACGGACAAGCACACAAGAGTTGGAGCAATGGCAGAAGCACAGCCAGACAGATGCTTCCTTGATTACCATACAGTCAAGCTCATCAAAGCTTACAAAGCTCATCAAAAAGCTTAGGGAAATTGTGTGGCATCTCGTATGGGTTGGCATCTGTAGACTACCATTCTTCTGCCATCTTCAAAGGGCTCATAATTCACTGGGACTCACGTAAAACTGGAGCGCTCCCATTAAACCTTACAAATCCTGTTTGAAGAGGACTTTGGTTTTGCACCTCATGTCCCCATCAAAAATTGGTGAAAAAACTAGAGCTGCCTCTAACGTCCATCATCACTCTCCAGTCAGCCTAAACTTGGTGCTTTTTTTGAGGGAGAAAATCATCAGGAAAAACGATCACCACACCCAGGTAACTGTAGGCAGGGTACAAAGCAGCAGACCCTTCTCCAGAGTAGAAACAGCTCTGACTTAAAACAAAACAAAAAACAAACAAAAAACAAAACTAACAAAACCAAACACAACCAAAACCAAAAAAACCCCACCAAACAAAAACCCCAACAACAACAAACCAAACCAAGAAAACCCCACAAACCCACCAAAAATCCACACGCCCCCTTTATCAGGGGGCATTTATAAATTAGTTGCTATAGTTTTCAAAAGTTACACAGATTACAAATAACCACATAGTTTCAAGAACCTTTATACATCATCTTTTTTAATTAGATTAGCTTTACAAGCAACTTGAGAGCTCTTTCATAATGAACACTGCTTTTCAAATTACACAACTTTATAGGCAACCTGTAAATGAATCCTGAATTTCTTTGCCTGCTATAGATAAAGGTCTCGTATTTTACAGCCGGCTAACACCATGAATAAAAATAGCATTATGAAGCTTTATCTTTAACCAGGACTAGACACATACAGATCATAAGACAGTTTAAAAAATAGTTTTAAAACAACGACCTGCTTGGTGATGCTCAAGACTGAATATTCAACCGACATGAAATGAACAGTTTCTAAAGGACATGGAAGAAATGGCTGACCCGATTTGTTGACCCTATTGTAATGACTTACATGGAGTGAAAAATTAAGCACTTTTTAAACCTGTCTGGCAAGCACAAACCTACAGTGTGATTAGAATTTGATACGCCATGTAACTGCAGAAGTCTGAATTACAGAGGGACTGAAATGAGTTTAAAGGCTTATGCTTACATTTCTAAAACAAAACCAACCAAACCTCCGTTAAAGTAGTACTAAAGAAGATGAAGAGGTGGCTTTTTTTGCTTGTTTCACTGGTAGCCTAAATGCACTGCAGACCAGACAGTAATGAAGGTTTGCACTCCTTGGCCAGGTTGGCAGAGGCACTTACAGTAAAGGTATCCTGTCTGTTTTTCTGGGAAGAAAAGAGGAAAGAGGAAGAGAACTGTAAAGGGCAAGAACTTACTAAGAAAAGGAAAAGCGAAATCAAAACAAAACTGGGATTTTTGTTGGTTCTCCTAAATGATATACCGATACTGAATTTTTTCCCCTTTCTGTCAGTTTGTTACTAAACAATTAGCTTTTTCATGTTTTACATGAACAATAGTAATCTTTTTAATAAAAAATTACTGAGCTTTCCATAGAAAAGGTCTCTAATTGAATACAAACTATACAGATGCTAAAATTGTCACAAGTTGTAATATATACAGAAATATTTCTGTACACTCACATTGTTTTGGCTAAGTAAGGAAATAAGGGACAGATAGAAAACTGCAGTGGGTAAGCTGATCAACCCCCAAACTCCTGTAAATATGAATGCTGTCTTTTATAGGTTTGCTTTTCTTTTCTCAAGCTTTTAAAGCTCAGGAAAAAAAAAAAAGAAAAAAAAGGAAGAAGAAAAAAAAAAATTAAATCAGTGTCCAAACCATCCATTTCTTAAAAATAAGAATATCAAAGTTTCTACACATCTCACTTTTATTCTGTGATGTCCCCTTTCCTTGATAAAATGAAAACAATGTCAAAGAAAATAAAAGTTTTCTTACTAAATATATACCTCAGTATTGATCAAAGGGCGGTGCCTTTTGGGGGAAATCCTTCAGCACAGTGAAAACCTAAAGATGTATTGCACAAGGAGCCTACAGTGATGCACTTCAGCTTCAGTGTGCTGACCATCTCCTTGATACTATATAATAGATCAAGGTGTCAACTTGCAGACTGCATGGGACACCAACGTTTGAAAAGGAAATTAAAAAAAGTGAATTTTAGATATTCTATTAACTTATATACAAAGGAAAGGGGGGTGGCAAGTATTCTTTAGAAAAGGGAGAAAGCTCAAAATTTTCTGTCAAGTACATAAGGAGGTTCTGGGTACCTCTAATAGCCTAGGAAAGCCCTTGTATATTCTTGTAACTTGATGGTATTTACCAGGTCCCCAAAGCCAATGACAGCAACCGATAGTGTCAAGTTCACTTAGTGCCAGTCACTTAAAAAACAAACAAACCAAAAAAAAACAACCCCAAAAAACCAAACCAAAAAAAACCAAACAAAGAATAGACGGGAACTTCCCCTCTGTGGATTCGACATACAAAACCACAAACTGAATGTTACTAATAGCGAGATACTGATTTGCTTCTGTTAATAAGGTTCAAAAGGACATAGTCAAAAAAACAATACAGCAGCAATCTTTAAAAGTTAAGATTAGTGTGAGATATGATATAAAACAATCAGGTTTTTAGCTGGTAATTAAAGTGCTCCTTTTCTGACTTAAGGTGTAAAGAAAATTAAAGTGATTATCAGTTACTGGCAACCCTTACATTAAATTAGGTCTTTCGTGGCAGAGGAGAACAGTATGAACAGTTTTACAAAAATAGATCCATGTTATTTTGGAGAATACTGTAATTTTTTTTTCTTTTTTTTTTCAGTTTTTCTTTTTTTTTAAGACTCAATTTTGATAAACTGTACCTGGTCATACAAAAAATTACCCAAAATTCAAACTTTTACCATATAAAAAAAGGGAGAGATGAATTGGATTCAGCTGGATGACAGGTCTTGCAAAATATAAGGATGGACAAATTCTATGTAGGGCACTTATTTATGTCCAGATGCATATGCTGTTTCTTACTGATTGCTTATCTTCTTCACATAAGCAGTCACAGGCCTGGAGTCACAATCACATAGTACAATGCTTCAGCAGTCAAAGAATCTTCTATTTGATGCAACATTGAAACACTGTTTGCTTCTTTATTAAAATGTTGGTTTGTTGTTGATTTTCCTTTATCTTGTTATTCACATTCAAAAGTTAATAGATAGCATCAAGATTTATCAGGGAGAATAGCAAGGGGAGTTGCTAAATCAAAGGCTTATAAAACGTCTTTCCCAACTGAGTCAGAAGGTTTATTAAGTTCAACCCTCACACCTTTTTCACCTGTGGAAATAGGAAAAGGAAATCGGTATTATTTTTCAGCATTTATCAAATTCTAATATATAAATAAATATGTAATTTAAATATATACAGTATATATAATATAAAGTCTATAGAACTGCTACATCACTTTCCAATTACTTTTAAGAGAGTACTTTGAAGATTGTCTAGTACATACGACCTAGCAAGATACTTATTTTTGTATACGTGCTCTGTATCCTGTGCTCTGTAAAGTTAATGAGCCATGGCTACTTACTATCTCTGAAAGCGCTTATTTGTCTGCCCAAGTAGAAAACTGGATACTTCACATCACCTGTGCGGTTTTGAAATTCATCATTTCAGCCTTTACAAGCAAAGGTAACCTTTAGGAATGGCCAATTGAGAATCTGAGGACATTGCTCATTATACTGGATCAGAACATCCAGAGTTGCTGGGTATTTACCTAAGTAAAGAAATTCTGAGGGATTTCTAAAATGCAATGTTCCATTTGACTTGCTGCTAAAAAATAAACAAAACAAACCCAAACCTACACCTCTTCTGCCCCCATCCTCTGAGAACTGACCTTCAGGTACCCCCAAAAAGCTTGACTCTCAAAATGTTAACAGACACAGCATCCCATGTTCAAGAAATAGTCACACATATTCTGCATGGCTTTAGTTAAGACTTACACTAAGCCAAAAATGAAGAGTTTTCTATTTTATGGCATTTTACTCTATAATTTTATAGTATAGTATCAATGGAAAATAAAAAGCATTTGCACAATTCTTGCTGCAGGTACAGCGCAAAGAATGCAATTTTAATTGGAAAGGAAACTGGAATCACAACAATATGAAAATATAAATCAATTACAAGGTAAACCGATATAAAAATTTTAACTACAGCTCCGACCCAGCCTTCCTTCCTTCCTTAAGTGCCTGCAGTTTAGGGGGGCCCTGGAAAGGGAGGGGGGCCGGGGGGGCAGCACCTCCTCTGCAGATACAAACCCACCCAAACCACTTCCCTACATTCCCTCTGGACGAGCAGCAGCCGAAGCTGCACGGGGACGGTCGAAACAGCTCTGATCCGGCAGGGCTGGCTGCAGGAGCTGCGCCGTCACGCGTGTGTGACGCCAAGCCCGGCTTGCAGGCAGACAGAAAGCCAGGCTTCCTGCAGAGACCAGGCGGGCGTCATCCGGCATTCCTGACCGCCTGGGAAGCCACCGAGCAGCGGGACAACCTGCCCGGCCGGAGCTGAGGGACTCCCCGCCTTTCTGTGCGAGCCAGGCAGGAGCTGCACTGCTCTTACCGCTCCCGAAATGAACAAAGTCACCGGTTGCGCCAAGGAGGAGTGAACTAAACTGCAGCTTTGGCAGCCCCTACCTAGCCCTGGGGCTACTTCTGAGCTTCGGACGCCTACCAGCGACGAATGGAAATATCATTTGGAAATGACTAGTCCATGTCTTCAATATCATCGGCTTCAGCGCTCTTGACACAACAGTGGAGAAAATGGCCCAGTGCATGTGTGCACCTGTGGTATACCTGATTTTGGTTTATTTTTAAACTACTGTAACAAACACGAAATCACGATGGCAATTACAATCATGACAGAAGTCCTAGACCGTTTCTCCTTATAATGCTAATTTGAACAGGAAAATTAGATCAACTTCCTCTTGAGGGAGAAGCCAGAAAAGGAAGACAGATGCTAGATACGTGGAATTGGAAGTGGAGGAAGTAACTCCATGCTTTGATTCCAGATTTTAATTTTAGGCTTTTGTTTTTCTGAGAGATTCTAGTCCAGTTAAGTTGTATTCACTTGTTGAATCACTATATTTGACCAAAACTATTTCCAGGGCTCTCGGTTCTGCAGCGCCTCACAGTCTCTGCTGCATTTACCCTCCACACCTATTAGAGAGACAGGACTAGAGAGAAGCTGTACCCCCCATATGAAAATACTGAGCAGCCTCAGCTCTCAGAGGAAGCGTGAGCCGGACAAGGCACTGACCTGGATTTCCCAAGTCACTGCCTAGCAGCTCAACCACCGGATCACCTTCCCTGTAAAACCTGGCTCTCTGGGAGTTACGCCATTTTTCTCTCCCTTTTTGTGCACAAGGTGGGCCAAGGAGGTGAGGTTGGGCTACTTAGCTATTCTTCCAGAAAAAAACAGAACACAGAAGATATTAACAAGAGATTACCTGTTAGATATTTTACTTTAGCTCGTGCTCTTTCATCTGCATCAAAATACCACACCGTTATTGCGTACCTAGGGAAATAGATGGAAAAAGAACTCCTGAACTACGAAGAGAAAAAGCAGTAAAGCACTTGACTTAAAACACAACCTAAATGAGATGATACTTCTGCAGTCTGACAGAAAAACCATTTCATAAAGCACAAAGCAAGCAGGTTTGGGGTTTGGTTTTTTTCTGTTAGTAAGTATTTTCGGAACAGTCATTGAAAGGGTGACACTGATGCTGTAAGTTTGCGCTTCTTTTTCCTGATGAGTGGCTATTACAATTCTTGTCCAGAACCTGTAACAGAGCCTCTGTCCGTATCACCTTGCCCTGTGACCTCATCGTTTGCTTTACTCAGTCAAGTCCATCACTTGAAGAACCTCTTTTTTTGGACATTTGCCACAAGGGAAAATTAACTACCCCTTCTTACACAGCTCCTCCAGTTTTCCACTGCCTGTTAAGGATTTAAATATGAAATGCCAGCTATTGAGAAAAGACTTTAAGTAGCTTTAGTAAATGGCATTTCACCCTCTGACTCTGCTTGGAGCATGAAGGGGAGGGGAAAGCAGTACAGCCTCAAGGCTGCAAGAGGACACGCCGATGGCAGTTTCAAGTTACTTCTTGCAAAGGTACTTGTTATCTCACAGCTCCAGTCAATGTTCATTGCTCTGGACATCAAAACGTGTTGCGACATGGTCAACAGGAAGTCTGGATCAAGGGCTCCCAATGATTTCCCTTCTGACGCTACCCAGAAATGCCACTCAAGATGTGGGGGCAGTGCAGGTGGGTAGCTTTAGCATCACCCACTGCCCTGCAGTGAGGGACAAAGGAGATATCAAGTTCCTTCTGTGACTCAGACTGGGAGCAACTCCTTTAATACTCCAGAGAAAGAGAAGATTTGTGTATCAATGGTTGTTTCTGCCCCACAGCCCTCTCCCAATTCCCAAATTAAGCTAAGCCACCCCTAGAATAAAGGAGAGTGAACATGACTGTCTTCTAACAACTCCCTCTGCCTCAACAAAGAGAAGATAAAAGTGAAGTATCCAGTCAATCTTTCAGTAACACAGTAAGGTGCTAAGGACAAAGGGAAGGGACCACACTCTAAAGCCATTACAGAGAAATAATGAAGAGAACATCCCCTGGCTAAGGTGGGGGTCTCTGCTTATAGCTCTGAGTGCTCCTACCCAATTCTGTCAAGTACACTTCTGGTGTTTCCACTCCGCCCCTCCTACCCACCCAAGAGGATGTTTTCTCCAAAATAAGAGATCAGACATCAGTACAAATGCAGCAGCGCAGTGGAAGCCTAATCAATCAGTAGGAAAAAAAAGAGCACCTTCTCATCATAGTGCAACTGGAACTGTACATGGAAACACCTGGGATCAGATCATAATTCAGTGTGTCAATCATTTCTCATTAGGATTCGCTCATTTCTTGATAAAAGAGGCATTATGCAATAGCGAGAGAGTCCATTAGTCCTACCTTGTAGCAAATGCTGGCTGTACTTCATGAGGGTTGCGGCGATCAGACCAGAAGAATAGCAGTCTATCAAATTTGGGTTCAATATCAGCGAATTGGGCTTTACCTTCTGGAAATATTCGAAGGATGCCTCCACTTACCTACAAATTGAATATTTAAAACCAGTGCTTGAAAACAATGTCTCATTGTATTTAAAAGTACTGAATATCACATCTGAAAATACTTCAAGCACTTGGAACTGAAATAAAATCCTTTATCAGATGCATTTCATTTAACAAAACGTTCTACACATTTTTCACTGAGTAATTTCAGAATGCTTGCAAATATTAAACCTCCATTCATATTTAAGTAAAAAGCTGTGGGTTTAGATTCATTGTTTTTTAGCTGCATTACTTACTTGCAAAAAATGGGCAAGACTGATTTATAATACACAGGTGGCTAAAACCATGCCACTGCAGATGAGAGAAACATTTTGTATTTCACATCCCAATTTCACCCTTTCCCATTAGAGAGATTACTTCATTTAACAGCAGCACAAGTCTATGTCATGTGTCTGTAATTAAGATGAGGAACAACTAGGAAGCTTCAAACTAAAGCCTGAATCTGTATTACTCCTGGTCAATTTAGGTCTCTTCTAGGCTTTGAAAAAATAGTTGGACCTACCTACATTGTCTAGAAAACAGCACGAGCAGGTGGGGTTAATTATTTTTAAGTCACATTAACTTCTTCCTACTGATGGCACTGATGTTTTTAAATCTAACTATAGAAAGCCACCATAGGCCTTCATGGGAAAGTCATAACAATGCAAGTACTAACAAGGTAAATTGATATAAATGACTGTTTTAATTGTGATCTAAATCGGCAAACGAGTGACAATTTAGATCAATTTGTTCTCTTAAAGAAAGTTTGAGCTTCTTTCTTTGCTAACCAGTATACTTGGTAATATATTAATTTGTAATTTAATATAGATTTTGCAGGAAATAAAGTATCTTTGTTCATAAATTAAATAGCTAGCCAATAAATTTTTTTCAGTTATTGCGAAAATGCAGTTGGCCTTGACTTCTACACTCTAGTATGTATTCATTTTTTTTTCCAGGAGAGAAACCGTAAATCAACTAAAAATGCCCAAAGCTGCATTTTAAGATGTTCAGTCCAATCAGTGCACTTAAATGCAAAGATGCTATCATGGCAAAAGGAGTTAAAAATTTATTTTTTAATTGAAAGATCAAATTTGACATTTCAAAACTAAGTCAGAAAGGGAAAGCTTCAAGTGCATCCATTTCTGATTCAGCTTTCCGATCTACTAGTTTTACACAAGTATGTTATCGGTCTCATCCAGCTCTTATAAGAAACGGATAGTGCTCAAAAAAAAAAAAAAGAGAAAAAGAAAACCTCTCAGCTGCAACCTGTGCTATCCATATCTGGTACATCCGACTCACAGAAACTGTCTGCTTATGTGCTCTTCCACATGCTACTTCCTAATTACGATAGAAGTATCAGTAAGTTTTATTTTTTTTTTCATATACAATGAGAAGAAATTTCCCCATAACTAACTGCACAGTAATCGAGGAATAAACAAAGATATCTTTGCATTACTCTCTCATGCTTTCAATACAGCCAGTTAGCTACATCCACTCTTCAAATCTACCTAATCCTTATTAAAGTTACTTTTTATCATAGTCACTACATCTATGGAGAGTTTCAAGTCATTGGTAGTAAATTCTTAGACCACTTCAACTGTGTTATAAATCCTTATCTATTCTTCACCCTTTATCTACAATGATACAAAGACTTGTGCTGCTTTGAACTATAGTGATATAGCAATAACCGTAACACTTGGCTTATTTGAAACTGCTCCCAAGCTACAGCATCTTTCTTTTTATAAGCATACTCAATTAAGTAATCTAGTTGCACAAACAATAAACTCAAGATTCAACTTGAATATAAGGAAAAATAAACTAAAACCTATTATCTTCCAAATAGTCTTTATTTACTCTGTGTGTGTGTGTTTATCATACAAATAATGTACAATAAGTTGCATAATTAGATATTTATGAAACTTGGATACTAGCAGATACTTATATGTATAATTAAGAAACACACATGAAAAACAGGCAACCTTCCTTCAATCTCACCATCAAGGAGGTGCTGTTGGCACCATTTAAAACCTTGAAAAACAAATGTCCCGTTTCTATCTGCTCTCACTAACTGCAGAGTCAGCAGGGCAAAGGATAACCACAGTTAACATAATTTAAGAACACAACTAAGGCACAGAAATAAGGACATGAACAAAGACATGAAAAACGTTATAGAAAGAAATTATTGCATACCTTGGCATCCCAGTCTTTATTAAGATAATATATACACGTAACACATCTTCCATCTCCATTTGGATTATCAACATGGCGCACGTATCCTGTTCCATTGCCTGGATAACAAGCTACCATAGCCTAGAGTCAAAGAATCAAACAGGAGAATTAATTTTATCTGTGTTTGGGGGAAAAGTCTACATTTTCTCTGTATTAATTCCTAAGCAACTCATACATAAGCAACAGAAAAAATACATTAGAAATAATGGGAAAATAATTTTTTTATCTGTGTTTTCTTTCTAGTTGAAACCTGGTTTTGAACACAAACAGATGTCTACAACAATGGCATGAAACACATTGAGAGGAACACTATTAATTAAGGTATGTAAGGTGGGGCTGCTCCCATGTTGTGACTAATCCTTCAGATTTCCCTCCCATGAATGAAATACAGGAGAGGAAAATGTCTTGTATATAACTAAGTAGCATGTGCTTCTCCTTGTGAGAAGAATACTGTTTTTTCCAGACTCAGGTTCACAAGCAGACGTCTTTTTGTCTTTCCCCCTCCCCCTCCCGGTGTTTCCAATGCAAAGAATTCCTCCTCAAAAAGTAGTGTCAAACTTTATTTTGAGGAGACTTTTTAGACTAGATCATTAGCCCATCTTCCTCAATCACTCCAAGTACATTCTTGGGCTTGCGTTTTGTCCTGTACATAGGAGCTCTTTGAACCTTTGTTGAAACAAGCCTACATGTACAACAAAAACATCCTTTTTAGTCAAGAAGTGAGAAGCTGAAAACATACAACAAACAGCAATCTGCAATAACCTTCTGACATCAAACGATTCCCAGTACAGTAGTATATTTAACTTCTCGTGCTGCACTTAGCTCAGCTGACTTGAAAGACCACTCGATGGTGGTTTGGGTTTTGAGTCCTCAGACATGCGGATGTGCATGTGAAACAAACCGTCCATCTTGCTAGCAAATGGTCTGATTAGCTTGATTAGCTATTGGTTTGCATGGCTGGTTTGTTGTACAGCACATCCCCCATATCTTTATGCATTTGCTGGAAATAGTAATGATTTCTGGTTTTTGAAAGGGATCAGAACAAAAGTTCTCCAGGCCAAGCCATCCACTGCCACCACAGTACTCAGACGCCTGCAGTGACAATATACTTTCTGCCAAAAGTCGTAATATGAATTTAAAAGAAAAGCAAAAAAGTGTGTTTCTACCAACTATCCAATACACTACTAACATCAATAAACGTCTGCTCTCTAAAAAAAAAAAGACACACAACTTTTAAATGCAATCATTCCTGTCTAGATTTAGCCTGGTTAAGTTAGAATTTAAAGTCAGACCTCCGGATTTCAAACTCTCTCACCTCTCTTACGTAAAATAGTTTTCCAAATAACATGTTAACTGTGAAAACGTAGCCCATTCGATTAAGAGTATTTCAAATCAGCTACTTCAGTGCTTTTTTTGTTTTATGCTGATAATTTTAACCTTCCCCCCACCTTTTCTAAATGTTAACAAATACAGCTTTCCACAGTTTGCCCTGTTTGTAAGAAACTCTGCTTTTGAGCAGACTGAGAAATAGTTTAAAGTACCTGCAGTTCAATCAGTAAGGTATTTCTATATCACATATAAGCAGAATGGATTTCATTATAGCAGCAAAAATTTTAAATCTTTATTTCCATATATACTCTACTAACAGAAGCAGCAATTTTTTGGTAGCTCCTTCTAGGCAGAAATGAGAATATAGTATTTGCCAAATAGCACAATAGCACTGTGGCTATAAAAACCTCTAAAAATTAAGACAAGCTTCATTCACACGAGATGGAAGTGACAACACTGCATGAGAAGTACTCAAAACTACAAAATTAAAATACACTTGTAATTTTGAGATTAGGCACTTCAGCTTCTCAGTCTCTTTTCTGTAATCATAGTGTAGTCATCATTACAGGTCTCACGTTATGTAAACATATTACATGTATCAAGTTATGTGACCTAATATTTGGCAAAGCCATTACTTATCAGTTTTGCTGCAGGAAGATAAACCCACAAAAATCAAAACAGTGAGTTAAAGATACCAAATAATGTAATAAGGGTTCTGTAATTTCCTTTCTTACGGAGAAAAAAGGAAGAAAACAAAAGCGAAGCTGGGCTGGAAGAGGAAGATATTTGGTTTCCACTGAAAGCCAACCCTCTTGAAAAAAAAGGCCCATGTACCACTTAAACCCTATCAAGCTTTCACGGACCATAAACAGTGCTGAGAGCAAATCCAGCTCCAATCCTCTATCATTCCTAAAAACAGGAAAATTATAATTTAATTCTAATTTTTGCTGAGAAGTATCATGTAAGTTAAACCCCAAAGTTAGTTGTTGCTCAACATCTGCATGAAACAGCTACTAAAACTCATTCAGAATGAAGAAAACATTGAGATTGAGTAGCTAGAGCAATGTCAATTCTCACTAAAATAATTCAGGGTTAGACTCAGATATGAAAACGTCTTCATGCATGTAAATGACCTAAATATCTTTCACTGGGCCAAAAAACCTAGCATTGAAAGTTTAGGACAGTTCCCAGGTCTCTCTGGCCAACACAGGGGTTTTTTTCAAGGGCACACTTGGTTGCCATCTGTTCCTCAAAAAGATAATTTTGCCGTTAGAGAAGCATAAATTTGCATCCTATTGCTATAGTTTCTTTTATAAGGTGCTGAAATGGGTACTTGTTCTCTTTGCTGAAGGGAAATCAAGAAAAGAATCTATAACATCAATGTTGCTGAATAAGAAGAGGACCAGCAGCACTTTTTGGAAAGTCTGGGGAAATGCCAGTTGTCATCAACTTAACATAAAGAGCAGCCGTATTCAAATTCAATGTCAGAAGCGTTTCATACAATCAGTTGAGTCTAAAATACTGACAATATATAAAAAAGCCCTTGTTTTTTTACTTTGAGTCCAAAACTTCTGCTATCATTAACTGCAAGAGACGAGAAACAGCTTTGCTGCGATAACTTATCTAATACATATTTGTTATAACAGTAAGAGTGACTCAGCCATTAGCGGCAAATCGGAAAGCAAACAAATTCACCAATCAGCCCGTGTAGCATAATATACATTGCTTTTGCTAGTTAGTGTGACAATTCCTTCTCGCCAATTGAACTGTGATAAGGAAAGGCACAAAATGTAACAATTTACAGGGCACGGGAAATAATACTGCCTTGTGATAGAATACGAAGTGAGTTCATGTCAAACTCATCTACTGCAAGATTACTCACACGGAAAGGACAAAAAAGTGACCCACGTAAATAATGAAGTCACATAGTTTTGTTGTTTTACCATTTTACAGTATGCATAAGCTAGCAAATATATGTATGTCAGGCAAAGAGAAAATTTTTAGTTTGTGGCTTTTTTAAAAAAAACAAAACAAGACCCAACACTGTTAAGGGCAGCCAAAAAAGCCAGGCATTTGAGACCAGAATGTTCAAAATTCCTTAGCATTTTAGACTATGAACAATAAAGTTGTTAGCTCTCCAAAACAGAGAGCTACTTGTCTCATCAGTTCTCTCATAAAAGCAATCGATGAATTAAACTCCAGGCATTACTTGCATTTTCTTAATAGAAAATGAGGTCTGCCCTTTTGTGCTTCTCACGCATTACAACTTTTAAGCATTCAGTAATCTTAATTTCTGCAAAGAATATATTTAAATCACACACTGGATTTGTTCACCCACTGGATTCCTTTGCAAACACTTTTAATATTATCCTTCTTTAACCCAGGAGCATTCTCTTGCAGTCTGAGCACTCCTGGCCTAAGATACCCTCTGGAATTCATGAGTAATGGAGAAAGCATGAAAGCGCCCTCCCCACTCTGCAATCCGCCCAACTTGTGTCTATCAAACCCAACTACTCACACACTTAAAAAGCTGCTGATCACTCATTCACACACAGATGTTCTACAGAAAAATGTTTACCTCTGGAAAATTAACTTTAGAACGAGCACCATTAAGTTATTAACAGAAGACCTAATTGAAACCACAGATTTTTTTTGCTAAGCATCCACATCCTTAGCATGTCAGCCCTTACTCTACTTTGCAATTAAATGCACGAAGGTAACATCAGAGGGAATAATCCATAGTTTTGTTCACGATGTAAAGAGCCATCAGCTAAGACACCCAACCCTAGGAGGCACAGCACATCAGTGCAGCACGAAACTGTTGACTTCAATTAGGAGCAGCCTCCATCCTCTTCATGGAGAAGTACGACGGCCTCACCCATATGTAAAGATAAATAGACTGAAGTTTTTTCCTCTGTCCTCTCCATTCCTCTCACAGCTGGATATCTGCAAGTTTAGGTATTGCTCCTTAAGAAAAGGAAGCAATAATAGCAAACTCTTAGAAAAGAGGTGAAAATACCAGTCACATGACAAAACAAAATTCCTTGGGGGGGGGGAGGAACAACCACAAACATAAAATGGAGAGAGGACGTGTGTTCTGTCATATTAATTTATTAACGCGAAATAACTTCATTGTTTAGCTCAGATTAAAGAAAGCTGCATCAGTCAAGGAGATGTCACTTTTGCTGTTTGCTGAAGGAACTGCAAATCTCAGTGAGCAAAACAAGACGTCTAAATGCAAGACCAATGACTTCCTACCAAAATTTATCAGATGCTCTCACAAAGACTTCACTGGAAATCCTTGGCATGGGTCAAACAAAAAAACCCCAAAACTCACCCCCAAACCACCACAGGAATGAAGAACCAAAGACCAGAAGAAAACCAAAACATCTGACCTGTCCCTGTTTGGTCCATCTGTGATCTATTTCTAGTTCAAGAATTTGTTCATCCCTGACAAACAATGATCCTGAGGAAATACATTTCAGTTTAAGCACGTCACTAAGATTTTTCACAAGGTGTACAAACCAACAATCAAACTGAAGGAAAAAAGAACTGTACTGGTTCTACCTTGAATGAGCATAGTGAAGATGACTGACTTAACAGGCTAACGTGGTACAACTCGGCTTGGATTCACAGTCTTCTCCTGCAGATTCTTCACAATCTGAGACAGAAACTTGCAACACAAAGAAAATATCTACTGGGGAGAAACTCCTGCCAGCCTTACACAACACAGAGGAAGCTGAAAGGGGCAAAATAAACGCTTAGGGACACAGCTAATCCAAGTATTTCAATACTAACTTTCATCTGCATAAATTTTACGCTGATATCCTCCATGATCTAGTAGGCAAGGGCAGAGAACCAAGTGTTCACAAAAGTCCCCAGTGAACCTAGAAAAGCTGGAGAGAAATACTAGCACCTGCAAAGATTCCTTCCTTAAAGACCAGGCCCTTCAATCATTGTCAACTGGACAATCTGCAAGAGGAAAACAAACTACTGCTTATTGGCTTAAAAATTGAACAGCATAGTACTTCACACATCCCTAAGAGAGAATGGGAATCTGTAAATTTGAGTTAGAAGCTAACATAAAGAAGAGGCGGACACATTGCAGCAGCTTTGAATCACAGATCTTTAAGCCCTCTCTCCTAATACTAAGTTATCACTACAGCCATCCAATTTGTCTGTTAGCAAATGAGTATCTTCTGTTGCATTTTAGCTGCAGGTTAAAACAAACCAACCCCAACTACTTCAAATACCAGCTATTTGGGTTATCTTCTGGCAAGCACAGAGTAGAGCCGCTCTTCTAGGAAAAAAACAACTGCAGGCAAGGACAAGAAGTGGGTGACCCCAGGCTGGGGTGACTGCTCTCCTGCGGCTGCTAAAGGTAGCAGCAGAAGTTCTAACAGGCTTGGCAAAGCTGCTGTCTCTCCATCTGGCAAAGGCGAGGCAAACTGAACTGAGAACAAAGATGAAAAATGAACTCAGATAGGAAGGGAGAGGAAAAACTGAGAGTTGACACAGCTTCTTACACTATAAATAGAATCAACACATAGCTGTGTACGTGGTTTCTATCTTCCATGAGCTTCTAGGGAGTCCAGAAACTAATGGTAACCCGACCTACCTCACTCCTTCACAGGCCTTTCAATCCAATGGCCAATGCAAGATTTCTACTTGTTTTGACAGAACCATATTTCATAAGCATACAAAATCAAGCAACATAACACACCAGCAAAAGTTCGTCACAGCAGATTAATACTTCTACTACGTCGCTTATTTCTAACTTGCCAATCAGGTGTTGATTTCTCAGACTGAAGTTCAGAGAAAGCTCTGCCAACCCAGCAGTTCAGTGGCACGCTCTTCAACTTCTCTTCAAATTAAGTCACTGCTTTACTCTTGTCTTTGATTTTAAGTGACATATACCTGCTTACAACACTAATTTCACATACTCTAATAAACTGACACAAATCAGAAGGCAGAAACTGTCATGCTGGTTCTGTGGCTGTGTTCAGCCCGGCACTCTAGAGCCAGAAATCCACACAGAGTTTGAATTTAAGCCAAACACCTTGAATGTAACCAAGGTGCCACTCGGCAAACAAGCTCAGGTATTCTTTGCTGTAGCTGCATAAAGTCTGGTACTCCCCCTTTACCGTTGAATTCTAATTGCATTCAACAACAAGATGACACGAAGTTGACTTCCAAATACCATTCCTTCCACTCCTGCACACGCATAGGCTCTAAGAAACGTTCATGAGCTCTTGCACTGCTGAAGAAACTTGTATACAAACATGGATAATTCATCAGTTTTTCCAAATGCCACAGAAAAATGCAGAACTGCAGTTGCTTAAGTCTGATATTTGGGAAATGGCTGTGAATGTGGGATGTGCTCACATTTCAATTAATAAATCTAATAAATGAAAGACTTGCATAGGAAAGAGAAGCTCCTGTGAAACTATCAAAGAAAACCTGGGCGACATGGTGGAGATTCTCACCGAGGGGACAGAACACATCTCAGAAGGTGAGCTGATAAAAGACTGAAACCAGAGTTACAGACAGACATAACAGGAAGACCTAAAATACACTTCCTAACTCCCAGCTGAAGTCCTGCAGCTCCCAATGAGTCCACTACTAAACTGAGATAACAACATTTAAACATTAACGAGGCTCTGTCTGCTCTCCTGTACCCGAGCTTGTGAAGTTGCAAGTCCCAAATCTCCAAACGCAGAGATGGCTGGGTCAGCTTACGAGCTTCGGGGGGGCAGGAACCAAAACCAAAAACCACAAAACAGATTGTATCTTTCTTAATAGTTAATGCACTAGCATTTTCCAGGCTGCTAGCCAAATTAGGTAGGACTTGCCTATTCTCAAATTAGTGCCAGTGTAACCAAAAGGTGCCATTTTAAAACTTAATCAGTGAAACCAATGCAAATACCCTTGCAGCACTTCAATCTTATGAAGGCCTAGGTTCCATAAACTTAATCTAACTGCTTATTAGGAAAATAAGCCCAGGTTCAAATCTAAAGAAGTATTACAGAGTTGTGCACTGGCATAAACGGAATATTAAAAAAAGTTTATCTAAGTCATCTCTGAATATAAACAATGTCTTCAAGACTAAGACACCTTCAATCCCTTAAAAAAAAAAAAAAAAAGGAAAGATTTAATATGAGCACATCCAACCTATGTTAGTGCTTCAAAGCACTAATAATTGCCCTAAGGTTCACCGTGACACATCCTGATAGTTTTACTACAAACTTAAAAAAAAGTCAACAACCTAGAACAAACAAACATAAAAATCCCCTAGATATACCTAATCCAGGCTTCCCAAAGAAGGTAGATGAAAAAGAACCGTCACCAGGGACAAAAGTTCTCTCTTAAAAGTCTAGGAGCAAACATAACATTTGACTTTGCAGCTGAGAAGGGTTTAAAGTATACTTTGATTTGTGTCAACCTATATCTGTCTACATTATGATTAAATAAGCTGACCAATACACTTCAGATTCAAATAACTGTTGAATAATGCAAAATGTGTTTGTAGAATTGGCTGGCCTCCATGGATAACTCCCCATTCCCTCCAAGAGGAACAGACTGGTGACTCAGTGTTTTGGCGCTGTACAAAAATTTTACAGAGAAATAAGTCAATCAACGCAAATTTTAAGAGTCTGTTTTTAATTTAACATCATAAGTGCTTTGAAATGAAGAATACCATTTAGAGAATAAGTACTTTGAAACTTTTTTCCCCAAAGATGGGGCAGAACGTTCTGCTCTCGCCTGCGACTAGTCAACTTACTAATTTCATTGCTAACCATTCAGAAAGAGCCCAGAGAAGCAACATCTTTAAGAACTAAAAATAACACAACACTAAAACAAATTACAACAATGCACTAAAATAGTAAGAAGTTAAGTCTCATTCAGCTACATCACTTGAAATATATTCTGACAGTAGTTTGTGCACACCAGATTTTCAGAGCCAACCACACGACATCAGCAGGTGCACTGATGACGATACATGAAAAAGCACGGTTACCTATTTTAAGATTGTTACATACGATCAGTGAATTTATTTAATTGAGAGAGATCTACTGGATAAACTGAACTTACATTACCTTAAAAACAAAGCACACACACTAGCCCAAACTTAATACCAGGAGAGGCTAGGGAGGAAGAAACCCTAAGGATTAAGGGTGGGCAAGGGGTGGTTGTTTTTTGCTTTTATTTTTAAACAAAATCTCACTGTAATAGCTGTGAAAGTGAACGGTTGAAAGATTTGGCATTTCTACTCTTCTCTCCCCGAAACTATACATACTGACACACCTGGAACTTCTTCCCTATAGAAGATAAGAAACTGTACATGTTAGTTTTGCTAAATAGTAGGATTTCCCTCTCTCTCTCTCTCAAAAAAAAAAAGAGGACTGATTTTAGTTATTTCATTTCTTACTTAAAAGTGGAATTTTGTTTCTGCTTGAAGGAGCACAATAACCACGTAACTGAAATTTAACTTGCAGGAAAGATATCTTTATATAAATTTGAATGTTGTGCAACTGCATGGTAATAGCATTGCATGTTTAGTACCATGGTTAGCCAGAAGGTACTTGTGTACTGTAAGTATCTTAAGTTTACTGCATCTACATGAACATTTACTAAAATGTTCAACTCAAGGTCTCAGCTACCACCTCTGGATTTTAACCACAGAGGATTTACTACCATAAACACTATGTTGAGGAAAATGATTTTTAAAATAGTTTTTAATGATATTTGCAAGGACATACAAGATTCAGCATGCCCACAGCATTCCAAACTTGACACCATACACTACAGAATTCACTCCTACTATTAGAGTCCAGACAATTCTTTGAAATTATTCATAAATTAAAAAAAAACCGAAATAACTATGCGCTGAAATGCTAATAGACAAAGCACTACTTTAATTTATATTAACATTGCCCAAAAGCCTGATGGAGTTTTAAAGCCAAACAGCAACAGCCAGCCTGTAATATGCTTTCAAATCACCTACAATTTAAATCCAAGAAATGCTGACTCTGCCCATACTGCTTTTTATGGGCTTTCACACACAAACTGTCTCCATCCAAGCCCTTCTTTACAACCCCACCATCACACCGTAATAGGGCCTCTCTCCCAGCTGGTATAAACAAAACTTGGGGTTTTTTTGGTTTTAACCAGATCACCCAGTGTATCCAGTTCAAACATAAGCAGGCATTATACAAATCTACTGGTGTTTTAGCTGTGTCCGGCTCCCATCAATGCTCACAGAAAGCCTTGAGGAACAGCTGTGGCCACACAGAGTTAAGGGCTGACCATAAACACCGGGAGCAGGACTGCTGACGCTGGCATGCAAGTCAGAGAAGTGACTCCAAAATCCACCCCTTCCATGTATGTCCCAGCAGAGACAGCCACGTTATTTCAGGTCAAGGAGGCGGCGGGGAGGCTGTGCCAGCTTGGTGCAGCTGCTGGAGGAGGGTGGCTCAGGCACACGATGTATTTGCTCGAGGAGTACATGGCCATGTGAGCACCAGAAAGGTCTGAATGTACCCAACACTGGCTCCAGGCAGCAAGAAACACCTGAGGAAATCGCCCATCCTCGCTGAGCTGATACAAAAGCTCCACCATCTTCTTAAATGCCAATTCCGCCGACTCTACAGCAAATTTATGTTCATAGCAGCAACAAGATCAACGTTAGGTTAGGACCTCCTGCAGAGAGCAGAGCTCCCCGGTCCTGCTCCAACAGGCTTCTCCCCACTCTCCCCATCGGTCGCAATCACTTATTCCCCAAGAGACCAGTGTGATGGAAAAACACATTACCCTCATGCCTTGGGAAAAATACAACGTGCTGCATTACCAATTATCAATTGATTAAAAGGAACCCATCCAGTTTGTTCCAAATCCATTTATACTTGACATTAGGAAACTGCTTCGAAAACAACCAATCCAGGCAAAAGAGTTACCTGCTTTCCTCCTTGACACTATTTCAATAGCAAAAATATTATTTTATATACTCATTAAATTAGTCACCCTTCCTAAAAGGCAAGTAGGCTTCTCCACAGATCGATCCTTTTCTGTGAATAAAACTAAAATACCTGTTGATGCTATCTGTCAAGGCTCCTGTCAATCACCACTGCTGTGACTGTCTAACTTGACAAGTATTGTGGTTAGAAGTACGACGCTATCCTAAAGCTCCACTCTAAATACCAGAAGGTGGTGGAACCAAACTCCACACAAAGTGATGACATAAGAAGAAATGCTATTAAGTGTATGAAACCTAACGTTGAGGGAAACAAGACTTTTTTTTTTTTCAGCCATAGACCACGCTTTAAAATGAAATTTCTGTACCATTACTGAAAATAAACAATGCATCTTCTGAAACATGTGTCTATTATTGTACACTAACAGTGGATAGTAGTTTATGAATAGAAGACAGCATTTTAGGAAATTACTCGTGGGCAGCCAACTGATTCACTAACCTCTATTATGTGTAGTACATGGCCCTGTATCTTTACACTAAAAATACCACAGATGCCAGAACTCAAATTGTATCCTAAATCTTCTCCTGACCTGAGATGAGCAACCAAAGAAGAGGAAAACCAATTCTGAAGCCAGAGAAAAGCTGAAGGGAAAAGAGGGAGGAAGAGGAGGAGCAGTTAAGAACCCATGGACAGCAGAGGAGCCTGCCAAACACACGCTGCTGCGGTAACGAAGGGAGCAAGTTCCACAGCATGGATTTGAATTGCGACTGCCCTGCTACTAACCCCGTGAAATCAAGCTGCAAGCACTAATGACTGAGATACCCCATCAGGCCTCAGCTGTAATTGCTTTTCTGTGTCCACCAGTCCCTTAAGCAGCCGCACTACAACACATCTCGGACATCAGAGGTTACTTGTCAGCACACAGAATTGCAACTGAAAATAAGAAAAAGCCACGGCTCCATGCACAGCACGGAACTATCCACCCTTGCTCACATCCACCCACTGTGTGCAGAAGGCTGCTCACATTATCTGTCTCCCAGATAAAACGTTCACACGGAATGGCCTTGCAAAACGCTACTAGAAACAACAGGGTGAATTCAAATTGCAGATGCAAACAACAGATAACTGCAGTGTTCCTACCAAAATTCTTCCATTAGTTCCAAATGGTATTGACTTATTTCATGTTTCAAATAATTACCTAGTTTTTACTGTGAGGGGTTACATAGTGAATTATTATACATGAAAATTTAGCTTATGTTTAATTATAAATTCTTGAGGGAAAGCACTGTTTCTGCATTGCTTAGTCACATGAGCAAAATGGGTTTCAAGCCTATAGGCAGTAACACATAACAGTATTACCTGCTTACTTAAAAACTGTTTAAAACTAAATTCACAAATAGGAAAACAACAGAGCTTAGGATGCAATCCAAAAACACCACAGCCCAGGATGCTCTACAGGATCCAGGAGTGTACCATGGCAGCCGGGAAGAACAACAGCACCCCAGGCTGCACCACCAGGAGCAGAGCCTGTACACTGAGGGAGGTGACGGATGCCCCTTCACCCAGCATTTGTTTGACCCCAGCCCCTACCACTGCATGGGGCTCTTGCAGGTGCAGGGCTTCGCATTTGCCCTTGCCGGTCTTCATAAAGCTGCTCTCGGCACATGCCTCAAGTCTGTCTGTATCTCTCTGACCGGCAGCTCTGGCCTCAAACATATCGACTGGTCACCCAGCTTGGCACACAAACACAAACTCTCAAGCGCCAGTAAAAAGACTATATTTTATTCCCAAGATCAACACAAGCAGCAAGTAGTCTTGCTATCAGCAAGACTACAGAAAACAAGAATTTTCTTCCTCTGTAAAGGCAACCTCAATTAAGGGTTCTAAAGCCAAGCCAAGATAACTCCTCCTTGCAAATGAAGGACAGATGACAAAAAAAAAAAAAAANGGGGTTTTTCAAAGGGAGAAACCTCAAAGGGACTCCACCTTTCTACCACTGGCAAATTCTGTTCTCCACAGAAATCCTGAATAATTCCTTCACTCCCTGTGGAAAGCTCAGGGGGCAGGGGGAAGCGTTTTGGAATTTTCCCTCATTCTAAGGCAATTTTTCTCTGGGGTTTTACTATGGAGTTATTACCAGTGGAACTGTGAAAGCTAAAGCCTCAACGGTGAGGAAGGGTAATTTCTTAATAGCTTTGTCTTTCGTTGGATGTACCTTCGAAGTAGCAGGATGTATGTTTAGAAAGATTAAAAGGCCCAGTAAAAAGTAAAAGTCAAAAGGAACACCTCTGCAACATCCATGTTGCTACATGAGAAGAGAAACTAAAAATAAAGATAGTTGATCTACGTTTCTTGTACTGTAGAGGAATATTATTTTCCATGTTTGCAAGGCTCTTTACGAAGTTATAGGACTAAACAGGTAAAAATAACGTATGTTTATCTTATTAATACCTATATAGCCTACAATATAATTTCGGCGTAGCCTTTGGCTCATGAGAGAGACCACTCCTGTTTTCTATTTTCGCTGAGGAAAACGACAAAGTCAGGACTCCAGTCTAGGAACTCCTGTGTTGTTCTTGAGTCTGTGCCAGGTGTTAGGAGGCCTTTGGGAGTCACTACATGTCATTTTGTCCAAGCTACAATGGAGATGAAACAAAAGTTTACTTGAGGCATTAATTTTAATGCGAAAATTAGACATTTTTACATATAAAGCATTTTAAGTGTGGATCTTACTCCGGAGGCATTCCAAAGTACTGGAACAGGCAAAGGGAATAGCAATAAAGTAGTAAATTGCAGTAGAAATTTTCACTACAGCAACCTAACCTCCTTTCAGTGAAAAATGAGAGTTACCAGCAGGATCCCCACAGGACCTGTACTTTTCAGACGTGACCTGGGAAAAGGGGGTGAGCAGCAGAGTGGCAATGTTTACATGCAATATGGATATACGTTCCGGAATCCATCCTAGCCCTGACTGCAGAAAGATGCACAGAAGAGTAAAATGATAACAAGCACTTTGACAACAAAATGGCAGGTGAATCAGTAAAGAATAAGTGCAAAGGAACACCCTTGGGGGGTGGGAGAAAGTCTCCTTATACACACTGATGTTTTCTAAACTGGATAGCATCACTTCAGAAAAAAATGTTGTAAATACAGGCAGTTCTCCTAAGAACACCATCTCAGCACAGCAGCAGTGTGTCGTAAATCACTAGACACAGGATACATCACTATGCCAGCATACAAATTCATGATGTATTTATACATTAATACTGGCATTCTGATTGCCTTAAAGAGGGATTAGCAGAAACAGAAAAGCAGAAGGGCAGCAGGAATGACCAGAAATGTGGAAAATACTGATCTGAAGGAATACTAAAAAGACTACAATTCCTCAGTTTAGGAGAGAAGGAGTGTCATCTGAAAAATATATGGACGAAAATACCAGTAAGAAGTAAAACTACTGGGAAATGAGTTTTCGCAATACAGAGTCTAGGAGACATTGAAATCACCAGGCAGTAGGTTTTAAACAAAAGGAAGTTCCTTTTCCATCAAATCAAACTGCGGGACTCAGTGTTACAGGATGTTGCAGAGGCCAAAAGTACAAATGGCTTTTAAAACAAGATTACATAAATTAATGGCAAATATGTCCATCCATCTGTGCTTATTAAGAGCAGTGGTCCAGATGCAACCTCTAGCTCAGAGAGTTCCTGACCTGACAGAAGACAGATGATACATAAGAGCATCCGTTTGTATACATTTCAAAGCTTCATATACATACCAATTTTTGATCATGAACAACAAATAAATAATAGTGTGAACATAGATGACAAATACTTGTGCAAAACAGACATCCGATAAGGAAGAAGTCCCACCTAGCAAATATGAGAAGTGAACTTACTAGAAACCAAAACTAATTAGCCAGCATGTAAAAACGGTTTATGTTTTGAGGAGAGTGGGTCATCAGCATTTTAGCAGTAACAATGGCTGGTTTATCTCTGTTTCAGTGCAATTTTTTTTTTTTCAGTAAGACTGGATACTCTTCAGAAACACATAGCTTTAACCTACAATTCAGGGATGGTCTAGCATCTAGTTCACACAGAAGGTCACTTCAGATGAGCACAACTCCATCTGGCTTCAATTTGTGACTAGATATAGGGCACGGATAGTCAAACTGGCATCTCCTGAGAGGCACATGGCTCTTATCTTTCGAACACAGTCCTTGCACAGGATAGCCCATCGACGGGGTGCCTGAAACTGCTAAATACCTGGCAGAGAGCGGCAATTGAGTCAAGCCTAGTCCCCTGCACCCCTGCCAGGGACAGCCCATCTCTCGGCTCCTGCTCCTGCTCCCTGCGTTGACCGAGGTCTCCAGGGGAGCACAGGCAGGAGCAGCAAGTACGCACGGGGAATACAGAGGAAAGAAAAATGGCTAGAAGTTAAACAGGGGCTTAGGATTGATTGTAACTTGAGAGCCGCAGGTTTTTGATTTATACAACAGCCTGACAAAATGTATGAGCCTGGCTCCTACCTGTTCAAAGGTTCCCTCCTCAGACTTCTCTGAAACTGTTTTTAATGTTAAGTGGGTGACATTTTTCTTAAGTAAAATAAAACTAAAATGTACTGAAAATAATCTTGTCCAGATGTCTGTTACAAATTTGCTACACAAAATAAAAATATGGGAAACATTAAAGTAAAGCACTTCTTGGTAGTTTGTGGCTTTGAAATAGCATATTTCACTTCTCTGTCTGTCTATCAAAGTAAGGATAGTTATCCCCTGGTGCACTATGCCTTCTCATTATAGAAGCGGTACTAAAATCACATTTAACTTTGAAATAATTACGGAGAGGAAGTATGAGCTTCCCTATAAATAATTGATTTTAATTTCTTAAAATTTTGCTTAAATCAGTCTTGTGAACATATGCTTTAAATCAGCAAGCTATCCTAGGACAGGGCTGAGTAACGGTCATATGCACATATGAACTGTACAACAGGCAACATGGGAGAAAACAGTGAAGAGGCAGCAGCACAGACTGTAGTACAAGTGACCACCTAGACGACCAAAAGGGATCCAAGCCAGGAATATTTCAAACTGTTACATTATTTACATATGCAACCACAATTTTCCTTTAAGAAGCAAATGACCACTAGTAAGAAGACAGACTCCTGGTCACTTCACTCAGAGATGCAATAAGCAGGACCTACCACTGACTGTGCCATTGTTGGAAAAAAACTATTATAATAGACTGCAAAATTTGTCTTGTTTTCTACCTCCTCCACTCTAAACAGCATTATTATTTTTTTTTTTTCCTACAGGAGGGCTGAGGTTGGCAGGCACCTCTGGAGATCATCTGGTCCAGCCTCCTCCTCAGTGCTGGGTCACCCATAGCAGGTTGCGTGACCAGCAGTCGGGTTTTGAGTATCTCCAAGGATGGAGACTCCACAACCTCTCTGGCAACCTGCTTCTCCATTTGATCATCCTCACAGTGGAAACAGCGTTTATTACATTTAAATGGAATTTCCTGCATTTCAGTGTGCCCACTGCCTCCTCACTTGGCACTGCTGAGAAGAGACTGGCTCTCTCTTCTTCACTTCTCCCATCAGGTATCTGTACACACTGGTACGATTCCCCCACATCTTCTCCTCTCAAGCATAAACAGCCCTAGCTCCCCCAGCCTCTCCCCGTAAGTCCTGAAAAAGCAAATCCACTATTATGAAGACTGCTACTGAATGGCTGATGGTCTGTCGTAGAGGGGCTAAAGGTGACACATCTAAGGTTTAGCCAAAGAGACATACAATTAGCCAACATCTATTTCACTGGGCATCATACAATACGCCACCTGAAACAGAGTCAGTTCAAGATGCCCTTATCAACTGGCCACAGTTTCCTTTCTCACAGCAGCAAGGCTGCGTGCCAGCTGCCCGAACAACAATGCCACAACCACTGGAACTGGAACGGCGCGATGCCTTCGGCCGAGCACAGACCACACACTGTCCGAATACAGCAGAAGCTGTTGAGGGAGCTGGGCATCCACAGCGAGGGTTAGCTGCTTGAACAGATGCTTGAACAGGACAGACAGCAGCAACAAGAAAGATATGTTATTAACCAACCATAAACAAAACCTCTCACATGCTGCATCCCTGGACTATTTCCACAGTGCAGAGAACTTAAAACATATGCGGACTTCTGCCTCAAAATTAGCATGGACCAAGTTTTTGATATCTAGCAATTTAAATTCCACTTTATCACAATAGTCAGGTTAGTCTGTTATTGTAACTTTTTGGTTTAATTTGCCTAGCAACTTCAGGACTGTTCTAACTATACATCTGCAGCCTTCTGAACTATGCAAGCAGGAAGATAAGAGGCCCTGGCACACCAGAAGGTCAGCAAGCCACAGCAAGAGTATGCCCAGCAGAGAAACCTACAGCCTCTGCCGCTTCACCAAGAATTTCGACCTATCAACAGAACAAAGTGATGTGAATTGACAATACAAGCTCCTCCTGTAAACAGATTTAAAATATCTTTATATAAAAAAAAACCCAAAACCAATCCAAGCAACTACACATAAACCCCTCAAGTCTCCAGCCAGTTTATTGCATTTTAAAACTTCTTACAGTCATCTGACAGCCAACACAACATTTCCTCCACCCTGTCAGGACCAAAAGGGAGAACTGCTTCCTGAACTCCCTTCACTGCTTTCACCTTTGTACCGTTTTCAACATAATGCTTATTTTTGCTGAAACAAGGCAAGGCAGTCTCAGGCTCTGCTCTCACAGCAGCACGCTGGGGCCACACAGCAGCATCTCCTCAAAGCTGTACATCATTTGTACAGCCCAGAATGCCTTCATGGTCAAACTATGTGCCCTGAGCTGGTCTCACCCTAAATTAATGTGTAAAATTATTCCTTGACTATAAAATAGTCTTTCTCATTAGACCCCATTCATTACCCTACAAGTATGGCCTTCATCTCTTCATTAGAGCACTATGCACACAACCTATACGTAACTGCCCTACCCTCACGCACAACGACCCTGTAGACATGCAGGCATGTACATTTCTACCTGATTCCTCTTTAAAACATTATACACTAACAAAAATACTCTCGAGTAGTTCTAAGTCAAATACCAAAGAACAAGAAAGTCTTCAAGCGTAAGCAGCTGTTACGTGCATAAAAGCATTACTCTGGTTTTGACCGACACTGCTCTGGAACAGTGAGTGAATTCGCTTTCAGACTGAAGTTTACAACTGCCACTTACCAACTACTTCTGGCACAAGCCTGCACTGAAAATATGCTTCATCAGCCATCGTTAACCAACAATCTTCTGAAACTGGAAGTTGACAAGGATTTAGGGAGCAGCAAATGACTTTTTCAGAAGGCCACAGAGACCAGTGTTAGTCCTCCTTTTCAAGCGTCGAAGTAGTAAGTCACAAACGTGGAACACAAAAAGGATATAATAAATAACGAGTACTCCATTCAGTGGCAGCTGCACAGACAAATAACTTCATTGTTCTGTTCACTGAAAATACTGCTTTCAAAATATTATTTCCTTAGTGTAGCATAAAATAACTTGCCAATGATTAAAGATCTTGTATAGATATATTCCAAGTAGATTTATTCCCAAAACACAGTCTTTGGATTATTCACAGTCACTCCCTTACTATAAAGTAAGAAAATACAGCAGCACAAGAGACAGGGAGCCCCACGAGCATCCCACTGAAGAATCAACTAACCAACCCACTCACAACAATCTCAAACTGAATTTTGACCTGAATATTTGGTGTCTTTGTATAAGAGCACTCCAAAGAGCCTAAAGAAAATCGACTTAGTTTTTGGAGGGGCAAGAAGAAACTTTTGCTCTCTACAGGCTGTTTCCCTTTTATAAAACAAGTTTCCTTTTTGCTGCAGCAGAAAGCCTTCATTTAAGCTACAAGTATACTGTGTACATACCTACAGGTACATACATACATACTAGCATTCAGTACAGGACGACATGGTAGCAACTAGAAAGACAGGATTTTGCAAAATTCCAATAGCAACCTACCCTGTTCGAGCCAAAAGCTGTCAGATATTAACCAGTTGTGTCTAAACACCACAACTGAATTACAAACATCATGACCGCAGGTAAACATCATGAAAGAGAACAATATGCTGCCAATTTATTTGCAGGAAATAGCTGGCAACCTACTCAGAAACTAAACATCATCTAGAAAAAGGGAAAACATCTCTCAAATACCCAGTCAAGGTTACTGATACAACTAACCCAGAGATCTGAGGAGACTGCTGTTCAGACAGTCCTATGACTTGGCAGGACATCACTTCCAAGGAATTTCAGCCCAAGAGGCCACCGGCAAGGGAAGACAGCTCTTCCTCTTGAGCTGTACAGCTACAATGAGAAGCATCCCGCCTGATTTTTAGGTGGTATTGAATCGAGCCCATTCTGTGCAGGAGAGACAGCATAGCACATCAAAGCAGCAACACGGTCAGAAAATCATTGATACCACTGACAGCAAAAAAGGAAATTGATTGCCCACAGTGTACTGAAACCACTGATGTGCACAAACCACAACGCTACAGGTTCCTAACCTCCAGAACAGCAGCAACTCAAAGACTAACTGCAGTTGCACAGTCAAAGAGACCGGGAAAAAGCAAGCAACAAATCAATCCAGAATTTTGCAGAGCCAGCTATCCTAATGCACCAGGGAACAGGGAAGAAACAGGACAAGAGAAATGAAACAGTACTGAAACTGTCTGTTTGAGATAGAGCCCCCGAAGCAGAATGAGTGCTGGTCCTGGCACAAGGGGATGTGGCTGAACAGGGACTTCCCTTACCACCAGCAGCCAGCAGCAAACAGTAACGAGCTGCATCACAGTGTTCATTGCAGAGTCTGTCTCCATCTCGAAACAGAGAAATCAAGAATGTCTTTCGTGCTAGTAAAACTCTAGAATAATGGATAGGCACAGCCAACAAGCATAAGAAATCTAGCTAGTAGGTTGGTTTCGAAGGGGGGGGGGGCAGGGAGGGGACAGAGATGAGGGGAAAAATAAAAATCAGTTTTCATTTGGATAAAATACTTTTTTCCCTGTGCATGTTACATAGGATCACATGGTGGGCATACCAGCAAAGCTTCTGTATACAACTGTCACAAGGAAGATCCTTGGAGGACAAGAATGCATTTCTGATGGCAAGAATGGAGTCTCACACTGAACATCAAGGAACAAAGAAAAGAAAGGTTAAGAAAGAAAAAAAAAGAAAAAGATTTATTAAACTGTGTTCAATTTTTCACAGGCAAATTTTGGGATAATCAGTCTCTAAGTGTTAAACTAAGGCTGTAGTTTGGCAAACACTTTAAGCTGGCATAAATTTGCATTGCTGCTGAAAGAAAGTCTCACCATCTGCCAGTCCCCTGTGCCAGCACAAACATTTGAACACTGAACCAGGAGCACTTCTTTTGCCAGTTTATTTTTCAGATGGATCAGTTCCCCAAACCAGTTCACAGGATGGCCATGTAAATACTTGTGCTGGCAAAGATGAGTGACTACTTCTCCAGCAGCGCCAGCTGAAAGTGTCCATTGAAGTACAGCCTAAGACACGGGGTACGGAGAAGTTCTTAACAGTCACAGTTGGTGCTCCCCACCTTCAGACACACTATATTCATTACCACACTTCAAAGCTACAATCACCACACAGTTGCCCATCAGAAACTAGTATACCTTTGTAATTTTTTCTAGTAGGAGAATCTGCCAGAATCTCTGCAATGTTCACATTTTCATTTTCACTGATCATAAACAAGTGTCTTTTCTGGTTGCTGTGCTTCTCAATCAAAAGATCATTTGCATTAGAGACAACAGACAGCCTTTTGATCATCTGTTCTGTTTGGGACCCAAAATACTTGTACATGAGGAACAACAAATGAAACCGTACTCATCGCATATCAGGGCTCTACCCCAACAGGGATATAGGAACAGCGGGCTGCTGCGTATCCATGAATCATGATACAATCCTTTGCTGACCAGCACATTCGTCTAGAAGAAAACACCATTTCCAACAGAAACATCGTTGTTAGGAAAAGAATCAGTAAGGATACATTCTGTATCAAGGTCAAGCAACTCAAGGGAGCACTGGGAGACTGAGGGAGATCTACACACTTACCCACAACAGAGAGACAAATTCAAACCCGTACGGTCATCCATTAGGAACAAATTATGTCATTAAGTTTTCTATCAAGAAATAAATTCAACAGGTGATAGTGAAATAAGTCCCCAGAGTGATACAGAAGGATCTCTGTAACCAGGCACGCCACAAGCCAACTGAGGGGAAGCTTCCCACTTTACAAATGTTCCTCAGCCCAGGTCCTCAGTTGCAGCTCTTGGGTTCTGTGATCAGAGCAGGACTCACCAGAGCTGCAGCAGAGCACTGCACCCACCTCTGTGCTCGCTTTTCTTCTACCGACATTTTGCCACCATCATCGCTTTCTAGTACCTGCTTGGTTGCTGAGTCCTTATTCTCTGCCTCTTACTTTCATCTGTCTTCCTATTGCCACAAATGCTCACAGTTATGTTTTGCAGAACAAGATATAGCAGGGAAAAACATCCAGAAATCTTGCTTGTATGCTATTTTGAACAGCATTTGCAAAACTCCGACTTAACCTGTCCTCCCTCCCATGTTGCCTCTGTCCCCCCTCTCAGTGCTACACGGCTGCTGACAGCTTCAGCTCTATCAGCTTATTACTGCTCCTTAGTCACATTTCTCTTTGCTTGGTAACATAAATACAAGATGTTTGTAGGAAAGCTGCAACAGAAATAAATGGCCAGAGCAGAGAGCCTCTTCTTTCCAACTTATAGAAACGTAACAGCAGGGTATGAGAAATCCACTCACTCTCAGAGGATTATTTTCTAAAGGAGCATTACTAACTTCGGAAGAAGCTAATTTAATAAGGACTAGTCTGAATCCAGAGCTCTCTAGGTCTTCAGAAAACTCCAGGATGCTCTTGTGAGCAACATCATATTGAAAACTGATGAGCATCCAGGGATTAGAAGCAGCAGGTAAAGTACTTGCAATCAGTTCAGTTTATTTTGAGATTGGAGGCAGGGAGAGAGTAAGGCATGAGCAATTATGTAATTCAACAATTTCAAGAAAAAGCAAAAAAGCAGGCTTGCATAATGTGTAGCTAATAAAGCAAATTTTTAAGCCACTGGTGGCTGAGAAGCAGCAGGTGCCACTGGTAGAGACAAGAGAGCATGAAAATGCAGCAATTTGATCTGTAGGTCTTCTGACAGGTTACAAGGAACGGGAATGAAGCAAAAACTACAGGGATGTAACAGGGACTGTAAAAACTGTCTATTCAATCTCCTACCAATAAAAGGCATGGGGGAGGGTTAGGAGGTGGGTGGCGCTGGGTGTGATGGGAGCAGAAGCAGGAACAGTTAATAGATGAGATGTCCATTTATATGGTGATTATGAGGAGCCCAGTCCATGACCGGGATGTCCCAATATTACTGCAACACCAGGAAAGGATGCAAACTCCAGATTTATATGAAGTTTTAGATGACAAGCAGAGTCCAGAAGAAGGAAAAGAGAAATCTAGCAAAAAAATCATAAAGCTGCCCCCTCACTTAAAGCCTTTGCAGCCTCTGTGTGAGGAAGAAGGAAAAACCTCCTCACCTGGGTGAGATTCAGAAGGATTTCACTCCCTGACTGTGATAAGCACATTTATAACTCCACTGGCTATCTAACAAAGAACAGGCAGGAAACAGAAATACTTGCATGTGTAAGTGTGGTAACTGTTAAGAGAAAGGGAAAAAAAGAGAATTAATATTTTGGGAAGAGATGGAAGAAGAAAAACCCAGAAAGTAACAGGAGGTAGGAGAAAGACTCATGAGATACAGCTCATGTATGCAAGTATGTGCCACCATCTGCTAGAGAAAAGAAGGAAGCAGAGCCTGGAAAGAAAGAGACTAAGAGAACAAAAGCAAAGAATGCAGTAAGTCAGGACTTCTGAAATGAGTAAATAGATAGCGATTCCCCTATAACTGCTGCTGTACTGTCCACACACCTCAAAGGTAGTTGGCTAGTTTATACGTACTGCTATATAGATACCTTTCAGGATGGAGTGACCTCTACTGATGGTCTAAGCAGAACCACATCAGTCTATGCAGACCAGTTCTAGGTAGCCCAGTTAGTCTACAGAAGCCCCGTAACAGAGACTTTCAAATCTCAGATTTCTCACACGTTTAACATTTTAATTTATTTCACATACTTTACCTTAAGAGACCAGCCCTGGTCAACCTGAACCAGTTTAAAATAGATTCCATGAAAACAATGTAGCTTTTTCCCCCTGACAGTTTTACAAGCTGAGTTGCAGGGTATACATCTCAAGACCCATTTCTTTTCCCCTTTTCATGTACTGCTTCTAGACACTTCGTAGAAGTGATGGCAAGTTCAATGCAAACAACAGCAATATGTATAAGAAGTAAGCCTTAACTAAATTTGAAGTGATAATCTAGGTACCATCTCTTCCATTTTATCTACAGCTATTTTTCCCCAACACCAAAAACAATTAACCTTGATCAACAGCGTCATTAAGACCCTTGATCAATAATCCATTCATTTCTGTAAGAGTACCCATCTGCTAGTTAAAGCACAGAGAATAAAACTTCAGAATTTATAGGTATATTTAGTTAACAAAACATTTTTGAAGACTCAGTAATAGAAAGAGGGTAGGAATTTCAGCACACTGTGGAGCGGATTTATTTATGAATCATTCCCTCTAATAGGATATGCTTGTTTACAGAGCTTGAACTAGATCTGGTAAAGGTTAAAGATTCAATAAAAGCTCTTGTGACTCCTGTGACATAATGCCAACCCTTGCACAACATTCAAAAACAAAGCCAGTTTTCTAAGAAGACACTGCAGTGAACCCAACAACAATATTTTGAACAACTGGCTGCAAGAGGTTTGGGTTTTTTGCTTGTTTTTCATTTAAAGGTCTAATAAAAAAAAAAATAAAGTCAGGCTTTAAAAAAAAACACCACAAAACCAAAACACCACACCTTTAGAACTGTTAATACAAGATCACCTTCTCCTCAAAGCTACACACTGCCCATCTGATTTCTCAATAAATTACTTTTTGAAGAAACACAAACTCCTAGACTTCACCACCCCAGACCTCCTCAGCACAGCTACATCCCTGACATTGATAAGCACAGCCCAATTCTAGCAGGTCCCCTGTTGCACAAGGTGCTGTACCAAGCTGCAATCATTTAATACCGTGCCAACCCATCACCTTGTGGAGCTAGCACTGGTAGTGTTTTAGAGAGGGCAGGGAGATGCCCAAGGGATGGAATTCTTTTGCTGGCTCAGATGCTGGGGAATCACAAATCTCACCAGTGATGCTGCAAATTGGTTTATTTAGCACCTTCAGAGTAAAAAGGTACACTAAATTCTCCACACACCAACTATGCAAACCACAGTACTGCAACATATGCACACAGGAGTAGTAAAGTTATTCTGCAAGAGCTCAGTCAGTCAACGTGTGCTACATTTCCATGCATTTTGGTCCTATAACTTGAAATTAAACCAGTAAGAATAAATATCACACGTGGATGGTTCCTTTTAAAAAGTCTTTGCTGTGAATGCAAATCCACCATACTCATCAAGATTTGAAAGCAGACTGTATTTGACTAAATGAACTAAGCAGCTGTCACCACACAAAGCGCACTAACAGAAAAGCACCACAGTGACCTGTTGCAGCTATTACAGGATCTCCACTGCACACCCACCTTTACTGCCAAGAATAAAAAGTATACCGGGACTCTGGCAGCAACGTAATCAAACCTCGATTCAGAAAAAGCAGAGGCAAGAAGTGAAGAAAAATTACTTCAGATAACCAAGAGGCGTCTCCGTGTTTATTTTACACCTTTCCTTTCCCCGCTCTGAACAGGAGGATGTACAGAAGTTTCCACTGCTGGACTGCTCCCCCCCACCACAGCCCTTCGACTCAACTTACTGTGGCGTTCATGGCAGAGGAAAGGTGCAGTTCTCCGTGGACGCAAAAGAGAGAAGGTGAAAGTCACATCACTCCTATCCCTGCTGACTTTACAAATAAGCATTCCCAAACACTGACAAACCCCACGTTTTAACAGACCAAACTCTCCCAGGCACTTGCCCATCTCTCCTCACCAGCTGCTTCTGCTTATTCAACTCGGGGGTGAATCTCAGAGTGACTGCCAGTTTTCGTTCTGTCATTTCATTTGCTCCAACTTTAGGGAGCTGAGCTTTCCTGCAGCACTACAAGCACCGACTTGTGGGGAGATAAGCAAGGGAACGCAAGAAGACAGAAAGTAATGCATTTCCATACCACCAAGGAGTAAAAAGCACTGCACCTTTACTGATCTGATCCCTGCACCTGCTCTGATCCCCCAAATACAGCGGAATTTCAGCATTGACTGACAGCTAAACAATCTTCATTACTTTGCTTGTAGCTACACAAAAGCATGCAACACGAAGAGATTTTTCTCTATCTTTCACTATTAGCAAAAGTATCAGTTATTACCTAAAAACTTAAGGTACAGTAGTCCAGGAATTGCTCGTGTGATTCAGGATTACAATTCCAAAAGTCCTTTTCTACAGCCCTGGCACATATTATTTACAGAAGCATACCACTGCACATAAAAACAGAAGTGGTATTCCCCTTTGCTGCTTAAAACTGAAACCCAGCGAAGCCACTGATATTTTTAGAGTGCAAGTTTGAAACACTGAGACCTTGAAGAGATTTAGGACTGTCTGAAAGATAAATTGGCTTAGAAAAGTCCAAACTAACAGGGATCTAGGAAGAATCTAGACCATGTTCCTGTTAAAAAGTTTTACCACTGTGCTGGTTCAACTAAAGGAATGCAAAGATCACATTTCAAAAAAAATGAAAAATTCCCACCCACTTCTCTTTATCACAGGAGTTTCCCGTGCCCCAAACAAATCCGAGGCTGTTTTTGCCTTCCAGTTTCTCCCCTCCTCCCTCCCACAGCTTCCTACCAGCTGAGATTCTGCAGCTGCAGCAACAACAGTCTGCCTGTGACACTGCAACCACCGCGGCAGGATGGTCCCTACTAATTCACTAGCTTCCTTATGTTTTAATAGAGGTAGCAAATTGTCAAGGGGCTTCCCCTCCACCCCCCGTGTTTTTTTTTTTTTTTTAAACTGAAAAGATACTGATGAATATTCATTACTAGTCCTTTACCAATGGCATGAATTTTACTTAAAGGACTGGAAGGGAATTGCAAATTAGGCTAATACAATGGGAGATTTTTGACTCAGTTCTCTGGTCTCTAAATACAACTAAAGAGTAAGATTTTTACAGAACAGAGACTTCATGATAGTTTAAAAAATAATAAAACTTCTCCTGCAAGCCAGGTTGCTCCTCACGGCTGTGACTCTGCTGCCCGCTGTAGCACCAGCTGCCAGAGGGTCGCACTGTAACTCACCGCTCTGCAGTGCCACCGGGGCACTCACACGCTGCTGCGGGTCCCCTATCCGCATTTTTAAGCCCATTTTCTGAGCCAGGACTTACCAAAACCCGACCCATTCATGCCAGCCTGCAAACGTTATGCACAGAGTTTTTCACACTACACAGCAAGCGCCACGCCGGCCGAGGGCTGCTGTTCCTCACAAGAAGGCATTGCAGTGCCCCATTTTCAGTATTTCACTTCTAGTTTTTTCGGGAGATCACGGGAGAACCTCCATTTCAATATTAATCACCTCGCAGATAAGCTTCGAGGTCAAGTTTTTAAGAAAAGGCAGGTGAGCTGGGGTTGTTCAGTCTGGAGAAGAGAAGTCTCCAGGGAGACCTTATAGCAGCCTTCCAGTGTCTGAAGGGTGCTGGCAAGAAAGCTAGGGAGGGACTTTTTCAAGGGCATGTAGTGATAGGATGATGTGTAATGGCTTGGAACTGGAAGAGGGCAGATTTAGATTAGATATCAGGAAGAAATTCTTTACTGTGAGGGTGGTGAGGCACTGGAACAGGTTGCCCAGAGAAGCTGTGGATGCCCCATCCCTGGAAGTGTTTAAGGCCAGGCTGGACGGAGCTTTGAGCAACCTGGTCTAGCGGGAAGTGTCCCTGCCCATGGCAAGGGGGCTGGAACTAGATGATCTTTAAGGTTCCTTCCAACTCTAACCATTCNTTGTTACTCCCCCCCCCCCCCCCCCCGCTCTGGAAAAGCGAAGAGATAAACCCAACCCTTCCACATCTTCCCGGTGGAGAGCACCCCCCGGGGCACTGACCGCGGACAACACCCCCCCGCCCGCCGCCAACCCGGCCCGGGCCCGCGGCTGGGAGGCGGCTGCGGGGAGCGGGGCGGCAGCGTGCACACGCAGACGGACACCCAGACACACGCGCGGAGTGACACCCGGACGTGCGCACATGCACGCACACCCGCGGGCAGGCGCACACGTGCGCGCACGCACGCCCCTGCCCGGGGAAGCGCCGGCTCCACCGCCCCGCTCCCGCCCCGGCAGAGCCCCCCCACCCCCGGCTGCGGGTGGTGGTGATGCATCGGG
>VWZL01004143.1:1131465-1160898 GCA_013396915.1 Stercorarius parasiticus
CCCCGGCGGCGAGCGCAGGGACAGGCCTCGGGCCGGGGCCGGGCGACAGGAGGGCGGGCGGAAGCGGCCTCCCGAGGAGCGCTGCCTCCCCGGCCGCCGCCGACCCACGCCGCCGCCAGGGACGGGGGAAACTGCCGGGGGAGTGTCAGCGGTCTGGGCTGCCCGGAGCACCCCCGCAGTCGCTAACCTGTGGGTGCCCTTGTCCCTGCCCTCCCCGGGTTAGGCGGGGGGTGGGTGCGGGGCCCGCCGCAGGTGAGGTGGTGGTACTGAGGAGGAAGAGGGGCACCGGGCCGACGTGGAAGCCGGACGCTGTGGCCTTGAGTGACAGGGAGGGTGGTGGTGGCAGCCGGCCCGCTGTGGAGGGCCAGGTTTTTGTCGCACCCGAAGGCCCCAAAATATCCCCGCTGGATAGCTGGCAGAGCAGGACGTGCGCTGGCTCCCTCATAAATAACCTGTGGCCTATGTCCCACCTAAGTAGGTGGTGGGGAAGGACGTAGTCAGGCCGGTTAAAAAAAGCAAAAGCAAAAAGCAGGAAGAAGGAGCAGGTGATGAGGCCACTGAAACAAGGAGAGGCCAGGAGTTGGGGCCCAGTGCTGTGATCAACATGGCAAAGCCCCTGACAGGAAAAAGGAAGCTGGTTTGGCAGAGCAGCGCCAGTGGAGGGACGGAGGTCCCGACGCAGTCATGTCGGCTGTCAGAAACCACACGAGGACCTGGACTCCTCTGAGGTGACGTGTAAACTCCGATCGATCCGGCTTTACCGTGGCTTTGCTCGCTTGTGGTAGATATTAGGAAAGTAAAGTGTATTCTGCAATTTCCTGCCGTGCAGCCCAACATGGTGGTCGGTGCTGCACAGCCTCATGGCAAGCCAAAGCAAGGACTCCTCCTGGGCTGGGAGTTCTCCTGCGCACCCCCTCGGAGAACCATTTGGTGAACAGATGGCAAGTGTCTGCTCCATGGGCTGGGCTGGTGAGGGGCAGTGCCTGCGGTTCCTGTGCACTGCCTATAAGTTAAGCAAATCCATTCTAAAGTCCAAGAAGTGTCAAATACATGAGCCGAAGTACAGATCTGGAGGTAGAAAGGTGAAATGAATCCTCTGGTTGGTAACCCATAGGCTGCTGCTGCTGGCTTTCATGTGATTTTGGATAAATCAGTTTTGCTTTGCCAGTGTAGAAGAGTGCTTTCGCTCCTCACAGGCTTTTGTGAGGCTTAAGGCTGTAATACACTTGTATTATAGTGAGATGGCTTTATGTATGCAATTAAAATTGTTCGGTTCTTATCATGTCTCTGTAGAGAACTAGACTTAAAATTAACTGATGTAGCATAGGACTTGGAGGAATGTTAGGCACTGTGTGTACTACATGAAGGTTGTAAAAGGAGAAACAAAATGTGCCAAGGCTACAAACGCCTGTGGTACATACACAGAAAATGAGAAGGAAAAACAGGGTGAATTATTAAAAAGGCAAAAGGAGTAGTGAGAGGACAAGGTCATGAAAGCCCAAAGGATGAGATTTCAAGGTGAATGTGATCAGCAAGCTCCAAGGCTGAATTAAAAAAAAAAAAAAAAGCTGAATGTACTGTAAAAGCTGGGAACTAAAATCGGGTAGAGTTGCAGATTAGTAATTTCTTTGTTCATGGCCCTTAAAGGGAGGAAAATACAGTGATAGAGGCAGAAGGAAGGGGGTTAAAAACAAGTTTTAAGTCCAGAGCATGAAGTGATCAGATTTTTAATCTAGGTTTAATGAGAGTTGTTCTTTAACTACAGCTATATGAGGTATGTCAGAAATACTAGGCTAAGCACTCCTCTAGCTTGCTTTAAACTGAGATTAATGCAACTGAATTCCTTGGACTTGCAGCATTGTTAAACTGGGCTAAATGAGAAGCGAGCCAAGGCTGGTATTTTCAAAAACTTGAGAAATGCAAACAATGACGTTCTGCCAGAAAGAAACTGAAAAGTTAAAGACCTTTTGCATTTGTTGCGTACTCCTTCAGCAAACATAATGGAGATGAAAGTCACAGTAGTCCAACTATGAAACAAATAAGAAAAGGACCAAGGTGCAAATATGGTGCCTGGCTGAAACCTAATGATAGTTATTAATTCATGGGCTAATTTGGCTTCAAAAGTCTTTTGTTGTTTCGTTCTCTTTCCCACATGTCTTTTGGGATGCAATTAAAGGCCTTGGTCTTAGTTCTTACATTTGCTGATGTGCTGAGCTACTTGAGGTTGTCTTAACATACTGTTCCCCAGCGTGGTCAACAGAAATACCAAGTTCAATAAAATCCATCTTCGGGTATATGAAGCATTTGCTGTATTTTATGATTACAGTACTTCACCAGCTGCACAAAACAATTCAATGAAGGCTGTTGTCCAGTGGCAAAGCTGCAGAAAAGAGTGGTGGTGGTGGTAAGGAAACTCTGGAAGACAATGAGTATTTATATTACAATGGGGTCTACAATATGCTAGAAATGCTTTCCAAGCATATAAAGACTCTATTCATTGACAAAGAGCTTGTTCCTTAAAAGACAGCGTAAGGACAAAGCATGACGAAAAGCCACCTATGGTGTACAAAGCAAAATGACCAACATGATGGTTGCCAAAACCGAGGGGGAAGGGACTTCCTCCTTTTTCTTTTCTGATGATTACTCTTCACTTGCTCCCTGATGTGGCATTTCCAAGATAGGAGTTTCTTGTGTGTGTCAGTGAGTGCTGGGAAAGAACTTGAGTGGTGACTAGGTAGTGATGAGACATACTGCTTTGCAGAGACTTCAGGTGAAAAGTCTTTAATACCAGTCATGGTGAGGATGTTGTGGGATAAACTTAATGCAAGGTCATAGTTTTTTGTCACCACTTAGATATGGACCTGATATGTTTATCAGAAATGCAAAAAAAAAAGGGGGGAAGGGGTTGGTCAATTAATAACTTTTCTGTTTTAATTAAGTAGTAATAATAGCTGCATTTGTACCATGCTTTATATATTTGGAGTACTGCAGCGGTAAGGTTGTATGAGGAACCTAAAAGGAATCTTTGAAGCCCGTGGACAGAGGGGAATGCAGAATAACAAGATTAGAGAATTTTAATTCACAGAACAAAATCAGCTTAGAAATAAAGTTTAAATAAAAAGTAATCTTATCTTCAGATAGTTTTGCTGTCAACAGGAAAAAAGTCCTTGGGACTCCAGGCTAAGTTTCTCACTGCTGCCAGAAGGCCACTTGGAAGCTACACATGCTCCTGGGATTGGAGGTAGTGTAAGGTGTCAGTCAGACAGATGTGTGTCCATGACAGCATCGCAAGTAAAATTCAGAACTTGGGGGCTTGTAGCATTTGCTCTCTTCCCCCCAGACCACTGTTCCACGTTCTTCAGCCTGACTGCTCTTATTCCACTTTAACTATTATTCACTGATCTCAACAGTGGCATTTTTCAAGCTTGCTTTTCATGCTAGCAAGTGAACTGTAACAGGTTCGCAGCTTTTCCAAATAAAACTAGTGAACTGTTTGTCTGGGTTGGATTCTCTGTTAAAACTCACTTCCTTTCTAATCAGTACAAACTGTACAAAGTACATCCACAGGGCTATGCAAGTGCTCCTTTGTTGAATGCACGCTCTTTTCCTGAGGTACTCAAAGGGTTAGTGTGGCTATTCATCTCCCAAATACCGCCCCTCCCCCCTGTTTCTGCAAAGGGAGGAAAGGGTCCCCCGTTAGAGGTGATCAGGAAGGTGGTAGGGTTATTGACTGGCTCTGCTAGTGCTGACCATTACGGAGGACCAGATGGACCACAGGACCAAGTCACCTGGTGGCCAGCACAAGCTAAGGGGTCTCAGCGATTCTCAAGATCCAGCCTTCAGCTCTCTGGTATGCCAAGAGCTTGATACTTTCCTGTCAACAGTATGAAGTGGCACACAGCCCTTGGGGCAACGGAGAATCAGGCTCAGAGCCCTGAAAAGAATCCACAGTAGCCTGGATCACCTCCCATCCCACTTAGTGCTTGTTGATGCCATTGTAGAGTTTCCCTAAATGTTTTTGCTGAAATGAAAGTAACAGAAATAATTTGGTTGTTTATCACTGAATATCATAATGGTGTAATGTTTAAAGGAAAGCCTTTCATTATAATCTGAGATTATAAATGCCAGGCTAAATTATAAGGAGAACTCTTCTCAATTATTTTGTGTAAACTTGTGTTTAATGCTGTCTTTAATATTGCGGCATTCCTCCGGGCTCTGCAACTAAAATTGTTTTTGCTGTCCCTGAGTCTGTCCGAAATGATACGCCTTTGCTTCTCTGGGAATGTAGCCTATTTTTATTACACGAAAAATATGTTTAGGGTTGATCCAGAGAGATTTATACATATTAAAATATTTGACTAATAATTTTATTCATATGTAAAGAAAAATTAATTATGCTAGTGAAGTACAAGACAAGGTCTGGGGTTTTTTTAACTGAAAATGCTGCTACCAGATGTCTGTATCTGCAAAGCCATGGAAATGCAGCAGAGCTTAGAAAATGCTCAAGATCGACTCATTCCAGTTTTGTCCTCATTTTAAACTTTGTACCATGGAAAGTTCAAAAGCTTTTTCCACATTGTTTGTGAGGTTTCTCCAGAGGGAGTATTTCTGGCTTTGGTTAGAAAAGAACTGCCTGTCTTGCTAAAGATTGACAATTACGTACATTTTTGGCCTCTATCTTAAGCAAGCCAGCAGGCCCTCGGGGTGCTTAAAGTCCAGTTATGAACAGAACGTTACTTTTAAAGAACATTTTTAAAACACTATTTGAAATCTACACACTGATACAGCGATAAGCAGTTTTGGGGAAGAAAAAAAAAAGATTCCGGTTTTATCTGTATGTAGGTCAAATTTATCTGAACTGCTCCAGAAGCTTTTCTCAGTTTTGGCGCAGACAAGTTTGCCGGCATGAGAACAAGGGACTCCAACATAAAGAAAGTCTCTCCAGAGTTTCGTAGGGCCACAATCATAACATGAACTTTTCACTTTGCATCTGATATGTGCTTCCTGCCCCTTGTGTCATCATGATTCAGCATTGTGACATGCTGAAAGATCATCAAGGTGGAAACAATGCCGAGCAGTGTTAGGATGATGTGGCCTGCCACGATTATTTTGCACGTACCTGATTTATTGCACATCATATTTTCTCTTTCCTTGTCTTTCAGCTGCCAGGCACGTAGTTCTGTCTTCTGCCAGGGCCTGGTCTTGTGTTTGAAAAAGAGAACAGGGATGCCCGGGGTGTGGTCAAGGACAATTTGCTCCGTGCCCCTTGCTTTGGAAAGCTTGAGAGCCCCTCAGCTCATGCATTACAATATATCCTGCTACTTAACAGGTTACAGTCTCTGCTTTTTTTCCTGGTTCACTAGAAACCATTACCCAGAGCTCAAGAGAGGAACTCAAGAACTGTTCCTGAAGCCATAAAGGTGTATTTGTTAAAAGACCGGACACTTTATCTTTGGGTGAAGGTGCAGTTTCTTTTCCCTTTCTCCAGCTGGCTAGCACAATTTCTGATACCTCTGAATTCTTTTTCTTATTGAGGCAGTTGTACCAGTAAGAGAGATTCTAAGAGAACAGCGAACTTAAAACATTTGCTGCTATGAAAGGAGAAGCCTGTCTCAGTAATTTAAGAGAGGAAGGAAAAGATAATAGCAAGGGAGTTTTTGAGCTGATAAGACCGACTAGGTGTTATTCTTCAATAAGACTTAGGGGTTTGATTTTATTTTTTTTGAGGCAATTTGTTGAGAAGAATGGGGGCAGGCTTCATTTTTGTTTGTTTTCCGAGTGAACAATGGTGTCCTCCCCCTCTTCTTGAACAATGCGTATACAGTATTATAGCTCATGTTTTGTTAAACTATCAAGATAGCACATCTGTCCTGAAGAGCTCACCTTTGCCAGGGCTGGCTACAGACACACACGCACACAAGCATTGTGAACCTGAACCCTGAAGAGCCATAGCAATCTAGATGGGCTCTGTACAGCTCAGCACCGTGTTCTCCTGCGCTCACCGTTCCCCCTCCTGCCAGGACGGTGCCTTTGGGCTCCCATGCATCCCTCTGATGCAGATCAGGATGCAATGTCCCGTTGCTCTCCTGCCATTGCCCCCCTCAGCGTCTTCCCCCATCCCAAGGGCTTTGTGATGCCTTTTCTTGCATTTCCATCCTTCCCGAAGACACAGGCTTTTACACCGTGCCCTTCGGTTTGCCTCCAGCGCTCCTCTTGTGCCTTCCTGCAACCCTTTCTTCAGTTGTGCTACATTTAAGTCAGGAGCGTTGAGTTGCTGCCCACCAAAAGGGGTGGTTCTGCTCCCTCCAGCAGCATGCACCTTAGCACCACACTTGTCAAACCCTTTGGTGAGTCAGTTCAAGAGAATAGTTTTCTGTTGGATTAACAAGTTGGATCGGCTTTCTGAGTGGTTTGATGTGGTGCAAGAGAGGGCGTGGACCAGCAGGGCCAGGAGTCAGGGAGGGAAAAGCAGGACCACCCAAGTCAGAACAGTAAGCTGACTCAGTCATGTCACGTAATTTCACCCTTATTTACTTCATATTATATAACTTGACCCATTTCTACTTTCTCCCAAATTGAGAGAGAAGCCTTTCCTTTTGAATCTGTATTGTGAGAATCAGCAGATCCAAAGTGCAGGATGTACTATACCAAGACATGGCTAGCATCAGCTGATTCTGCTACCTAAGGATGCAGGGAGAGGTGTTTTAGGCTATTGATTCTGTGAACAGCATGCCAGGGACTTAACATTTTCTAATATTTTTTTTTTTCTTCCAGGTTTTAGTAGTTGTAAGGTTCTGTCTGTTGATTAAAATAGTTCTTGAGATTTTAGAACTGAACAAATGTGGTATTAAAAATTGAGATATTGATGCAAACTCATTAAGATGGTGTTCTGTGTCTTCTTGTTTCCTATGCTAACAAGCACAACCCTCTGTGCGAATACTCTTAGTCTAATACCTAACAGTATAATAGCAAGATATTTCAGCGTGTTTTAAAGCACTTCCCAAGCAACTTATACCAAGGATAGATATTTACTAAACCAGGAATGCTAGTAGTAGATATACAGTAACTGGAATTCCCATATTAGTGTGAAAAATTGTTGGGAACCTGCATGATCTAAAGGGACACTATTAATTTTGTCTCTTTCAATGGACATTCAGATGGCACGGTGCTGTTAATAAATCCAGTAAAACGTAGTGCTGGAATTGTACGCTGGAGAGATTTTACAAAGCAGTACCTAAATATTAGGTCATGGAAAATTAAATTTACCAGGAGTTCATGCAAGCACACAGCTGAATATGAATTATTAACATCTTTGGTTTGTTCTTGGAGTGATAGTACATGCTACAGAGCTGTAATTAGGGCTGGGTTGCGTCTGAGTCTTGCTATCATGCTGCATCAGTTTGGCACTGTTAGAATTGCTACCCCTGAACCTGTTCCTTGCTCACTCAGCCAGCTAATTAGTGACCTAGAGATAAGATGGCATTTATTGGTACTGGAAGAAATGGCCTTTCATTTTTATGCAGGAGCAAAAAAAAGGTCAGCAAGCAATCTACACATTCTTCATCCACCCTCAGTGCAATGGAAGGTGATAATGCTTATCTTTTCAGGAGGCAGATTTCACTTTTTTCCTTACTGTTTTATTAGGCTTACATTTTCTCCCTGGCATTATTCTCTCTTGTTTTGGTTGTTGTTGGCTGGAGTCTTTTTGTTGTTGTTTTTTGTGGAGGTTAACCTCAGACTGTGTCTAATGCTAGGACCACGTTCAGGAGTTTTCATTAAAAAACAGATTCCTGAAAGGGTTCCTCGGATTACAGTTTCCTCCCTGTGTGATACAGATAGAGTTTTCAACTGGAGAGGATAGGCAGAGAATAGATAGAGACTCTGTCCTCACCTATTTACCAAATGGTAAGCGTTGTTGAAATTTGGGTGGGAGGCAACGCTCCTCCCTTGTGCAAACTTATCCTCCAATAAAAGCCATGCGCTGTGGGCAAAAGTAGTTAAGGGCTTGCTGCCTTTTCTTTTTTTCTTTTTTTCTTTAAATAAACAGCAACTTATCAATGTGAGAGGCCAAACATGGCTAGCTCATATACACACAAAGGCTCATGTGTTTGTGGATATGCTTATTCTGTGTACCCAGCCAGGCTCCTACCTCCTATTTTAGCTAGGGTGACTATTTCTCCCCTATTTTAAGAAATACTCAGTGTTTCATTTGTGACATGAATAAAAGAAATGCTGAATCATATCTTTGTGGAGCAACACTCAGCAGTGCATTTGTTAATGGAACCTTATTTTTGATTTTAAAAATATAAGCCCCAAGAGATGGAATCTTCTAAGAGAAAACTACAGCATGAAGCAAAAAGCAGTTCTCCCTCTCTGTTATCTTAAGATAGCATTGAATCGCAGACCTAGGATAAAAATCAATGGAGAATGTGGGTTCATGCTAGAGGATCTGCCCCAAGCCTCTGATTTTGGATTTATAATTCAGATACGGACGAGGCATGTCAGGAAGAAAACTTCTTCAGAAGTTCATAAATGTCAATGTATAACATCAAATGCTGGCCTGGTGCACAATATAATCTACTGCAAAGGTGTAGCGAATGCTAGTAATGCAGGGCAAAGCGATGAAGCAAGGCAGCAAGCTTGTTTCCCTGTGTAAGCTTTCGGAGCAGCTAGACGGGAGCCCTTCCAGAATGCTCTCTGGAAACTTTCATCTGGCCTCAGCGCTCTATAAATAGAGGAGGTCTTCATCCCCGAGGAGGTTTTGCAACGCCGCTCCACAGAGCAGTGCTGGGCTCTGACAGAGGCAGCGGAAGGAGGGTTACGGAACAGCGTGGTAGGACCGGGAAGGGGAACGGGATCTCATTGAATGTAAGATGAGATCTGCGTCCAGGTTGAGAAAAGAATAATTAAGATGGAAGGCTCTTCCCAAAAACATTTGTGCGGGGAGAAATTCCCATAGATTCTACACAGAAACTACTGCTGGCAGAGTGCAAAATGCAAAATGCAGCCACAGTGACCGTCAGCTGCAAATGACAAAGAAAGATACCTGATACTCCCTCAATCCGTCAAGAAACACTCCTGAAGAGAAAAACTTTCACTCTCCAGAACAAATGGAGAAATGGTTTCACTGGCATCATGAGAACAGCAAATATATTATGCTGTAAGAATTACTGTAGTTTACCATGTAGAAATTTTTTCATTGCTCTGATGGACTGTCACAAGTGAGATAAGAGACGACAGAGGAATCACGAACATAACTCTGGAGTAAGTCCCAAGAGCAAAACACTTGGAACTTTGTTTCTAAAAAATATGTAAATATAGAAGAAAACCAGTTGACTGCTAAAGAAGCTAGAAAAATCTGTCCTAACGCTCCCCATTTTCATAAACGTAGGTCCCTTGATTGTGACAACAAATTAAAAAGCATTGTCTTCCAAAATTTAGTTACAGTGCATTTTCCAAGATTTATCTACAGTTTAAATGTGGGTCAAAAATTTTGTTGGGGTCAAGCTTCATGTATTATTTTCAAAAGAAATAACTTTAAAAATGGGATTGAAAAAGGAAAATTTCACTCTGACTTCTGATAGCTCAGCCTCATGGTAATATCAAAATCTCGGTTACTATACTTTTGGAAGAGGAATACTCTATTACCTGTTTGATTATTTTGAGGAAAAAATATGAAAATATTAAAGAGGCTTAATTTTGATTGCGCACAGTAATTTGGAACCAACAAAGCTAATTTGTGAGGCGTTCTGTCTACAGAAGAATGAAAGCAAACCATTTTCCTGCTCATAGACTGCATATTGAACACACTGGGCTACAGATAAGTTATTATTTGGTCTCAAAGACCTTTGATATGCAATCTTTAAATGTTTTTCTTCCTGCCAGCAGTTTCAGAATTGAGAGATCTTTCTTTTGTTGCTATAAAAATAATAAGAAAATGATAGTATAGGAACACTGAGCCGTTGACCTACAAGATTATTATCCCTCTGCCTTCCTGAAAGCGTCATCCAGATACAATTTCCTTAAAGGTGATGTGCCTTCCACGCCAGAGCAGCACTTACTGCTTTCAGCGTGCTAAGGTTTTATGGTAGAGTTTTAAAATCAGAACAATCTGATATTAGATGAGCTGGAATGTATGATACAACGTGCTAATTATAAAGTAAATTACAAGAAAAAAAAACAACAAACAAAACAAACCCCAAACTGATGACAAATTACTCGGTCATATGTACGGCTTTTAAGTACCCCATGACAAAACATGTACAAATGGGAAGGGATTTCAAACAGTAGCACCCATTAGTTTCCAAACACTTCACTTTGCTTTTTGATTCCAGCGAGCAAAATTATCCTAGACTGCTTCCACTGAATCCTCTACTGTAATCTCAAAGACCAGAGTGGAAAGAGTTTTCTTCCTGTAAACAAACCTGTTTACGCACACAAAAGCAGTTGCTCCAATGTTGGTGTAATGCCTCTGACCGGCTACAGAGAAACCTTAAGGCTGTGCTCTTGAAGTGGTGCACACCTAGCTGAGATGTGTACAGTGGTTTTCAGAATATTTTGTTAATATTTTGCTAAGTGCTGAAATACATTGTTCATAAATTGGTCTGGCTCTCCTTGGTGTGAGAGTGCCTGAGAAGGAAGGGAGAGGCCAAAACTTGTTTCCAAGTGGTTTATTGACTATTAAACTCTTATAGCCAGATAAAAGCAGCAGCAAATAACCTGATCCATGTGTTAGTCTCACCTTCTCCCTCCCTGCATTGTATTTCCTATCTAGGTCACTCTGCAGCGCGAGACTGTCGGTTTGCCAGATAATGTTTCCACACGTTGACCCAGACGCGGTGATGACAGGCACGTTTTCAGGCTGTTTATGCAAACCACCAGTGTCCTGAGCCTGCTGCTGGCATGTATTTTACCTTCCTCCTTGCTGGTTTGGTGCCTGGTATGGCTTGCCCAGCCTTACAGATGGAATTGGCTATACTGACATCTAAACAGCTTTGTAGATAAAGCCATCTCGCCGTCCGCCTGTCAAACATAAATTCCATCACTGCCCTGCAACTGCTATGTAATTAAATGTTCTCCTGCTAGGCATACTCTGGTTTAACGAGTTTTATGAGTCATGGCAGCAAAGGGAAAGGAGAGTCCCCAAAAACAAGAATGGGCACAAACACCCCCTTGATAATCATCTTATTTAGAGAGAATAAGGCTCTCGCTTGTCCAGAGAAGTGAACACCAGGTCTCCTCGGATCCCGTGTCAGAGGATCTCACACTGATGCTCACTGAGGTACCTGGAGAAAGTGATTTTACAGTTCTGAATTAATAAAACTTCATAGTACAGATGCTTGCAAGGAAGTGGTTTGTTTTGAGTGTGCGGCGTATTGCTCTGAGAGTGCTTGAGAAGGAAGGAAGAGGTGAGAACTTGCAAATTCTGTGCTCTCATAAGCTCAACCCCAAACCCACCTACACCACAGGACATGCATTACGTGTATGAGGAGAGCATGTCTCTCTCCTTCACGTTGACAGGGCCCAGCAGTCAAGATCCCAGCGCTTAAAGCAGCACCGAAACAGTTTCCTCCCAGCTGCAAGTGACTAGGTGCATGATGGCACGGGTGTGAAATGGCAGCTCAGCAGCACCGATCTCGTGCCCCACCGAGGCAGAGAAGTGGACACTGCATGGTCAGGACCATCCGTACACCCGTGCTTTCACATCTGGTTCCAGCAGGGAGGGACTGTGCCCCTGGCAGCGTGCACAGGGTGGTGGGGCTTTGCTTTCCCCCCAGGTGGACCTTTATGCTAGCTGGAGACAACTGCCAAGGCGGGGAAGAAGCAGTCGAAGAGCATGTGGGGATGAGAAAAGGTTGGGCATATCTGGATTTTCTCTGACCAGGCTCGCCCTCTCGGTGTGGCTCGCACCAAACAGGAGCCATGGAAAGCAAACATCGTCTGCCTTAGCTTCTGGGTGCATGGGGCAAATCACCACAGAGGTAGATAAGCCAACCTTTAAACTCCAGGTCTGTCGGCTGAAGAGATTACCCCTCGCCCAGTGCTCGGGCACACACAACCCCGCCAGCTTTCCTTGACCTATTTACGAGCAATGAACTAGATTCAGGCAGAGCTTCCACTTCATCTGCTTGAGCTTGCGTGCCTCGCTTCCACTCCAGAGGCTGAGGGAAGCACATACAAGCAGTTTTGCAGACAAACCTGGGAGGGTAGTCATGGTCAGGAGGAGAATGGTGACCTGCCAGGGTGGGGTAGACTGGGACATTAACCCTTTGTCTACAGCTGGAAGAAGACTTGGGTCTCCAGCCTGGTTGTGGCCATACAGCTGCGTGCAGGCTGCGACTGCCCAAGCAGGGCTTTGAGAAGGGCTGTTCCCTCCCTTCCTCTCCCCATGCCACCCCAGGAGGTGCTGCAGCTGCCCCAGCAGCCTGCCTGCTCCTCCCGTGGCTGTCCTCTTCTCTCCCAGGTCTGAGCACTGTGTCCTCATGCAAGGTCTGGCCAAACCTTGCCAAGACGGCTTATGTCCGGTGCTTGCAGCAACTTGACACAGGAGGAATGACAGGGCTCCATGCTGTCCCCCAGAAGGGACAAGGATCAGCCTCTGCTGCAGCCCCTCTGCTTACCTTCTCCTTTCACCTTAAGCTCTTCATTTATCTGGGTCCCGTTGCAAATGCCGAATTAAACCCTTAATATCCCTGAGCAGGGATGGAGGGTTAAATCAGATGAAAGATTAGTGTACCTGAGCAGGATATATGCTTAACTAAGGGTCCTGAGTCTAGAACTAAAGTCCCAAATGCCCCCAGGCAGCTGGCTATGCCCCCGGTGGTGGCAGGACTTGCCAGGCAGCTGCCCATGTGAGCTGCCAGTCCCTGTTCATAGCCGGAGCTGCTGGCTGCTGCTCTCTGGGCAGCTTGGCACCTCCGTGTTCAAGATCAGGACACCAGGCTCATTTGGTGGGCAGGGGAAAGCAGCACGTGAAATACACCACCAGCCCGAAGCAGGTGTCTGGCCTGCAGAAAGCAGTGGGGTTCACACACAGCCTGCTCTTCCAGACACAGCCGGTTTCTTGCTTCTCCCCTTTTCAGTCCTCCAGGCAGTTTTTGAGGTAGACACCAAAGCACATGCTTGAGGTGCTGGCAGACGAGCAAGGCCTGTGCAAGCAAGAAACATGGTTTGTACACGAGAAGCACGGGAGGTCTGGCATACAGCACCTTGAGTTTGTACATACCAGGAAAAATGAAAAACCAGTAAATAAAACTGTCTGCTTGTCTTGGCTCAGGTGACTGGAGGCTGAGACTAGGTAGTGTGAGTTAGTATAATTTAATTTCCATTTCGTTGTCTTTTATGGGCTGTGAAGTTCATGCTGATTTTTTGTATCTCATACGACTTTCTCAATCTCCACAGGCTTCAGTTCTAATCTGTTTTTAAACCTTGATATAACCATGTTATTTTCAGTCTCGCAGACTATTTTTGGATAATATCTACAAGATATGGTCTTTTTTAGCAAGCCTCATAGCCAAAACTGTGCCAGACTCTCCTTCTCTTATACCTTGATTGCTGCAACGTCCTTTCTCTGGTTGCGAGACGCACGCATGTTTGCCCTGCAGGTATTTATTCACAGAGCTGCCACAAAAGTTTTTCTCTTTGCTTGCCATTTTGTCACCCCTTCCCACTGGCACCCTTATCTCAGTAGGAGAAGCACTCAACCCAATTTCTACGAGCCCATTTATATCGTGGCTGATGGTATTACTCTATACGTGCAGATGGACTCATTTGGGCAGGTGCAGCGGGTGGAGGGATTTTGCTGCGCCCCGGGTCGCTGCAGGGAGGAGCGCAGCTGGTGGCGTCCCGCTGCTGCAACACCCCCGCGCACCCAACACCCCTCGGGGCTGGCCACGAAGGAGCTGCAGGCCGTTGAATCACTGTTTCTTCCCAGCACCACCTTTTCTGGTGTCCCAAGGCCCCATCGCTGTTGCATCAAGGATGTGCACCACTCCCAGGATGGGCGAGAGAGCCCTGGGGAAAGGAGGCTGCAGGGTGCCAGAATAGCCCTGCCGCCCCCAGAGCAAATTCCTCCCGCCCCCGGCAGCCTAATTGCTGTGAGCTCCAAGCTGCCTCAGGAAACGGGTCATCAAGGGGAGGCTCTAGGCCAAAGGAACTGGTTTTCATTAGTGTAATCCACAACGGGCCTCAGAAGTGATCTGCACACTCAGGTAGCCCAGAGCCCCTTCTTCCCTGGTAGATCTAGGTAGATCTAGCCTGCTAGGATCCTACACAGACTTTCTCCTTTGCCACCTCTCCTGCTTCCGCTGAGATGTTGTGTGAGTCATCTGGGGGCTTATTTTAAGGAACAGTACAGCACCGATCTGTAGTTTTTCTGAGCTGTATGTTATACCTATGAAAATACTATAAAGCTGCTCTCAACAAGCATGGTTTGAGTTTCCCCTAATTTTAAACCATCGAACACAGCTGCTTGTCTATGCTTTCAAAGCCTTTGGAGCCTATCTCCATTCTCTCTCTGACAAATACAAGGTGGATTCCCATCTTCCAGGAGATGGTGACATCAACCCTTGCTCCATACTTAGATTATATCCCTGCAGCTTCATGCTCTCTCTCAGACTGCCTTCCATTTTCAGGCAATGCTCCCAGGGAGCATCTGCTTTCCGAAGGCTCCTTAGACCTGTTTGCAGCCGAAGTGGCAATGGCAAGGCTGCTGGTGTCCTAATTCATTTCTACATGGATATGACACTAAGTGGTATCACATACAAAATGCCACGCAATTTCTCTGCATGCTGCAAACAAGATGAACTTGGTTCTTTAAAATAGAAATATATAGGGTCTGGGTCCATGCAGATGGTTATTGGTACATGGAGCTTAGGAAATAAAGATCCCAAGCCTGATAAAAATAATGAAAGAAAATATTGTGGATTTTTTTGTGACTTCTGTTCTCTTACTGACAGGCAGAACTTGCCTTGCAGGCTAATCTAGGGCATCACTCTATTTTTTTTAAGACAGTAGTTTCTTTCTTCCCCAAACCACGTTCTAATGTTGATATTTTACAAAATGTAACAAAAGTTTAAACATTTTAGCTTGTCTATGATAGAAAACGGTACAGTCATATGAATGCAGAAGTAATCATCCCCACCTATTGTGCAGACAGCATAGAGGTATTTTATAATAGAATAACAATTCCCAAAAAAGAACTGAAAGAAATTTAACAGTGTAAGTCACCTCTCTATCATACAAAGTACGGCTTTTGCCAGTATAAACTAGTTTGGTTACAAAACATTGCAGTTCTTACTGCAATTATTATACTAGGAAAACTAGTAGATCCAGACTGCCTACAAAAACACGACTGCAGCAGCCACCAATATCCTGAGGACTTGTTACACCAAAGTCAGTCCAGTTGTAACTCCTGATTTCATTGAAAGTTATTCCAAGAATGACTTTTTCCCACTGGACTGGATCCTCTCTCATAACAAGAGTGTAAGGTGCACTTCTAGTAAAGCCACATATTCCAGGAAATAATGTAAAAAGTAAAATATTTTTTTTCTTATGGTTGGGGGGAGGGACTGCAGGGTGAAAATGAGTCATTTCTGTGTTGCTGCCGCAATTCCGCCACTCCACTAACTATCCAACCTCCCACCAGCATGCTGCCCTCCTTATTTTGCAAGCTCGTGAGATTTTTGCAGCTCCAGGTGGCCTCTTTTTCCCTCCTAGATAGCACAGCTCGGCCTCACGGTCAACACAACAGTTAACCAGAACTTTTTTTAGCTTGATAAATATATCTGCGTGAAGGCATTGCGTGGTGCATGTGAATCCAAGCGGGGCTGAGGTGTGGGCCATGCAGCCGCATGCCGGGCAGGAGGAACTCGCTCCCTCCCAGCACGTAAGCAGTGGAAACTTACAGCACGTAGGGCACAGCAGTGTTAATCCCCCTCAGCTACACCACTGCCCAGCCCCATGCTTTCGTTTCCACCAGCACTCAGGTGGCCTCACGTGGGGCATGCTAGGTTACCTGCGAATGGGGGCTTGGGGATGTGCTGGGCACCCAGCCCCACGCTCAACCTGGGCTCTTCCCCCTTTGTGGGGCTTATCTGAGCTCTCCTTCTATCTGCTCTGCTGTCTTGTGGCTTTTCTAAGCCCAACAGAGAAATAAAAGCATCATCTTCCTTTTGTCAGGAGAAATGGAGCTGCTTCTGGGCACTGAGGCAGCAAGAGGCAGGGAATGATACTGTGAGTCAAGTTTGGCTCTCACCATTGGCAAAGTAAGCAGCTGGAATGGTGGTGGCTTTGCTACGTATTTTAGCTATGCCAGAGCTTGGGAAGCTGGAATGGGAGGGTACAAACTACTGTCCCTGCTCCCACCTCTGCTGTTTCCCCCTTCTCCAATGGCAGCAGGACAGCATACCCGACTATCCAAGGTCTTCTGCCAGCTCCCTGTTCCAGCTTGGCCATTTCCATCTTCCCCTGAGCAGCGTGAGCCAGTCCCAGTCCTGGCCTTTTATCCTTGGAGCAGCAAAAGTCAGCTTTGCCGGCTCAGTCAGGGAGCCCAGAGGAATGGCTTTGGCCAGACAGACCCAACCACGTGCCCTCAAGTGCAGCGTTCCGTGGGTCTGCTCTAGCAAGCACCAGGCATGGGCTTGGCATGTTTTGGTACCTTCACTTACAATTAACGCCAACTCGTTTTACTTCATATTGCAGCAGCGTAAGAAAGTGCATACAGTTAGTGGCTGGACCTCAGCTAAGAGGACGATAACATTAAGACTCATTTAAATCACGCCTTTGCACTTGTCTATCAGATGTTTTGCGTGCAGCCGAATGGTGCTCAGACAGCACGGGCAACATTGTTACCTGTGCAGTTTCACATGGCTCTAGCTTTGACCGTCGTTGCTGTTTCCTCTGAGGTTTGGGGCACTTTTTAGAGATGTTGCTCCATTGCCAGGGTGTGTGCAGATCCGCAGGATCAATGGCGAGGACAGTCCACTTCCACTTCACAGGCTGGCTTCTGCCAGGTGTTTCACACGTGGTCAGCTTGGACCTGACTTTGCACTGAACGTGAGTCAGAGTGCATCCCTCACCACGCTGGGCACTACGTGGGCACAGGCATCTGTGCAAAGCAGGTGCAAGCCACCGTGGAAATGACCCTGCTCAGGTATCAGGGGCTGTGTCACCTGGAGTGTTTCACCTCCATAGAGAATCATGCCTTGGGCTTCTTTTCACCCCCCTGCTTGGGTGAGGGGGAGTTTGTTTTAGCATGTCAGGTTGAAAACTTCAGTGGGTTAGGAGTTGCTTCACGTGCAGCTCAGCTGTCCCAGCTCAGCAGCAGCCTCCAGGGGAAGGAGAGAGTGGGCAGTGAAGCACAGAGAGCCCACAGCTATAGGACTCTATCTGTGTGGATGAGTCGACCTCCTTTGCCCGCTTTTGTAAAATACTGCAAGGTTTATGCGTTTCAGTTTGTGCCCTGTGCACACATTACTCATTTGTTAAAAGCCTGCCGGTTATTCCCCCTCATCTGTTGCACCCAACTGCTGTTTATCCTAATTCAGCATTCGGAAAAATCTTGTCACATAAATTACATTAGCAGAAGGTGAAAGTAAGCAAGGAGGAAACAAGGACAACTGCATATATTCCATATGGGTAGATTACTTGTTCTTTTCCTGTGGAACAACTGTGGATGTTTTTCTTATTTAAAAAAAAACACAACAAACCAATAAACCACCCCCAACCCCCAAACCTCTGGCTAACTACCAGCTTCAGCTGCGCCGGCCATACCCAGCTGTATGCACGTAGCTGAGTGATGCCCCCCCAGAGCCAGGCACATTCCAGTTACTTGGCTCTTTGGGATTAACTGTCCCCTTCATCAAGTTGGCCTGGACTACCGTTACTGTTGATCATGCAATGCAAATCTTCCCGAGAAAGACTCTCGGGCTATTGATTACAAAAGGTAGCCATTTTGGCAACCATTACATAACAAAATGCAAACCCTCGATGTTGCAGGCAGTTGTTGCCATACATAGGAGCTGTTTATTGATCCCAGCCAGATACGAAAATATGCATCCTTTACACCAAGCGATGTTGAATATCTAGTGTAGCAAGATGAAAGTGATCCTTTATGCCACTTGGGGGAAAGAGCTCTGCCAGAATGTGGGAGGACGTATGTTATCTCTCATCCTACCTAACACATGGCGGCTGAGAGCAACAAGCAGGAGGAGCATTACAATGCTTCATGCTTGTGAAACATCGTGCCTGAGAAGCAGAAGGGTGTGGATTCACCCCCACCTCATCTTAGGTGTCTAAATGAAGCATTGGTCTCAAGAGCACAGTTTTTCCTGGACACTCCCTGAGAGAGAGACGCAGTTCAGATTTTAGGAGGGATAAACTGCTTTCTGCAGGCACCTCCCTCTCTCTGGACCGCAGAAGACGCGCTACAGTCCTCACCTGGGAGGAGTCCAGCTGCAATGAGGGAGCAGGGTGGCAGAAACACTGCCTGAAGGGAAGATACTGGTAGTTTTTTGGGGGCCGCTGTTCAGGAAGGGAAGAGGCAAATCCTAAATTATTGGCTCAGGATTCCTCTGGTGGGGGGGCCAGGCACAGCCAGCAGCGGGCAGCACGTACAGCAGATCCTCCAGCCTGGAGGTGTGCTTGGGAGGAAGGTTGTGCTAGGACAGTCCCCATGAGATAAGAAACTCCTGTGATGCAAACCCCGAAGCTACGCTGGTTTACACTAGGATGAAAATAGCTCTCCGAGATTTTATACTAGTGAAAGGTCAGCCAGACTGGGACATCAGGGCCAACATAAAAAGAAGCGAGCGAAATAGCAACTTTCCTCCCTATGTGCTGCAGCTCTGCTCTAAAGATAGGCTCCTGAACTATTTCTTGGGACAATTGTGTGTCCACTCTGCCTAGGAACAGGTTTACCTCTAAATGCAGTCACCATTAGAATACATATTGGATGGTTTTGAGAGGCCCTGGGCTCAGGCCAGGATTGTACTGTGCTAACAGAGAATTCAAAATATAGCCCTGTCGCATGTCCCCTGCCTTCCACGAGCTTGCTCATAGTGTGTTCCCTGTTAACACTTTCTATGAAAGCTGGCCAGATCCCCTTCTCAAAACCCACGGGACTCCTCGGTGCCAGCAGAGCTTACATGCATGTGGGCTGCACGGATGGACAAGTTCAGTGCACCTCCTTGATGCCAACATGTGCAAAGGAAAAGTCACTTTTTACTTTCCCAGCAGATGCTGCTGTCCTGGGGTGGGGGGGACACCCTGCAAGTACCCATTCCTTCTTCTGGCCACAGAAAGCCGCTGCCAGCAGCAAGGGGGAGAGAGAGCAGAGAGGGGGCGGCTTCAAGGAGGATTTGGAAGACTTCCAGTTCTTGCAAGGCCAGTACCACGCTGAAGAAAAAAAGGTGGGTGGTTCAGTAAACCTGGCGTGGCCAGCAGTGCCAAGGTGACAAAGGGCATTTTCCTGGTGGTCAGCCTTGAGCTTAGGGGAGTGGGGGGTGCAGCTGCATGTCAAAACCATGGAAGTGAATGTGCGCATCGCTATGAACACATGTAGAAAGCCAGTTCCTGGGAGATGATCAATGGCTTTGGAGGTCGGAGGTGCTCCAGATGAGTTGAGCTCACAATTGACAGAGCTCACAGTCCTGTTGCCTGACCCACGCTTCTTACAAGAACTAGGCTTTGGAGTTCACAAATACGAAAGAGTGCTTCTGTGATGTGCGTTAGCACCTGGCCATCTACCATGGTCAACATACTGTTTTTAAAGTAGTCAGGTCTGGAAAAGATCATGTTAAACTTTTCAAAATACGCCTGTCTTTCCCCCATTGAGAAAGGTGGCTGGCCCACTATGGACATGGGGGCCCACAGGAAAGATGGGGAGGGACTCTTTATCAGGGAGTGGAGCAATAGGATGAGGGGTAACCATTTTAAACTGAAAAAGGGGAGATTTAGATTGGATATTAGGAAGAAATTCTTTATTGTGAGGGTGGCAAGGCACTGGAACAGAAGCTGTGGATGCCCCATCCCTGGAAGTGTTCAAGGCGAGGCTGGATGGGGCTTTGAGCAGCCTGGTCTAGTGGGAGGTGTCCCTGCCCATGGCAGGGGGGTTGGAACTAGATGATCTTTAAGGTCCCTTCTAACCCGAACCATTCTGTGATTCTGATTCTATAACACAGATAATGAACAGTAGCTGCATGCCTCCCCTTCCTCCTCCTCTCTCCATGAGCCTGTGTGCACCTTCCTGGCAACTGCACTGGCGTGTGTGTTTCGGCCAGACCTGGTGCTTGCTCTGGTAGGTCCCCACAGAGGCTTGTGCTGCCACAGCCCAGAGCACGGCATGCTGCAGCCCTGGGGCAGGGGCAGAGAGCAGAGAATTGGCAGGGGCAGAAATGCTGCACGGGGGCTCAGCAACCTGCCACCACGGAGCCTGCATCTTCTCTGGTGCCTTGGCGGAGGAAGCACTTGGGCTGGAGAAATGAGCCGTTTAACTACTGCCTAAGATCAAAATGAAGAGCGCCTTTGGAAAACTGGCAAGTATTAAGCAATGCCCGGGGCAGATGGAGAAATAGAAGAGGATTTTGTGTTTTGCACAGCACTGTGAGAAAAGGGAGCGACCTTCCTTGAGGGCTGGGAGACAGAGGTTCAAAGATTTGCCTCCCAGTCTGTGCAGCGAGACACCTCCTTGTGTAAAACCAGACTTCAGGAACACCTTCCTGGGACACCACTGGCAGCTGCTCTGAGGACAGGAGTGGGAACAGAGATGGGAATTGATGCCTTGGAGCCCTGAGCCTGGCCCAGGTTGCTGCAGGCAGCCATGTCGTACAGGCTCTTTGGCAACTAAATACACCTCATACCAAAATTCAGCAACATTTGCTGCTGTCTTCCTCTGTGGGAAGCCTGTTTGGTCATGCCTCTGGTAACTAGGAACTTTCCTCTGGTTTCAGGACTCAGTTTGTTGATGGCCAGTTTGTACTCAAATATTTTTGGGTCAGGTTGTCCTTCAAGTTGAATAGTTTGTCTTTTTCCCTCCTGTCCCCCCATGGTGTTTATGGAGAGAAATTGTAAGTTCTCTCATCCTTTGCTTTGGTGAAATTCTTCACGTGTCTTACACGACAGGCTGTTCGTTCCCCATAATTTTCCTGGACATCTCTTCACAGCACCTGTTCCAGTTTGAGGGCTTTCTGAAAATAGAGTTAACTGGAATTGTATACAGTATTCCAGATGAAGTTTCTCCAGTGCCTTTTTTACAATGCTATTAGCATAATTTCCACCTCTTTTCCATCTGATTTTTACTACAGCATTTGACTCTTTGTATAATTTCATCTCTCAGGGATCTCTGCCTGTGATATCCATAACTTCTTGAGTACTGGCAACACCCTCCAGCTTCTGCTGTTGACAGATTTCATCATATATCAGTCATGTTTCACAACACTCCTGGTTTTTTTTAGTATCTAAACTGTCAGTAAAAGAATTGAAAGCCCTAAGACTGGTCTTTGTAGAACCCCCTCATTCCAGCACGGCACCTTTCCAACACTACTTCTCTTCCTCCCTTCAGGCATTTCCTCACCCCCTTAGAATTTGCCTACTAATCTCCATCTTCACCAGTTTGCCTTGTAATCACCTAAGTAGTGGCACTGAATCAAATGCTTTACTGAAGTCCAATAGGTGAGACCTACCATGCTTCCTCTGCCAAACAGATTGAGTTATCACATCTAAGAGAGATAATTGCTTAGTTTGGCATGATCTGCTTTTGAAAGATCCATCTTGCATCTTATCCTGTTTCCCAGTTACTCATTACATGCAATTTGTAATTATTCATTCCTCTAAATTTGTTCTAAAGGTCTCAATATGCATTTGGCAAATATCTGGTGAGGACATGTTCCATACAGTTTCTCATAAATCAGATATGGGATTTTTGTGTGACAGATCTAAATAATATGCTATACCTACTTGTGCTTTCATCAGCTTTTAACATGGTCTATTTTTAACTCTTAATTTATCATTCAGGTGAGTGCTTGCTCCTGAAGGTGTAGGCAGATTCACTGACCTTATTCAAGACCTTCCATACAGGCTTCTTGTGTTTTCATGTATTTTATACTTTGGTTCTCAGGTTGTGCACTGTGTGAATGCTTTATGCCTTCAGGCTCTGGGGAGAACAAGTTGTAAAATTTGCAAAGAGCTGCTTGGCTGACTGTAGAATATAACATTAGTGTTTGAAAGGGGAGAGCAAAACAGCCAGGGTAAAGGCAGTGTTTCTCCTTGGAGTCACTCAGGTGCTTTGAGAGCCGCAATGTTGCAGGAGGAACTCAATGTCAGGGGAACACAGGAGTTTGTTTTCCTCAGAGAGGTGCTTTCCCTGCCAAGCTGGCAGCAGCTATAGGTGAAGCCTTAACAGCGAAGCACTTTCATAGTCCCTGTGCTAGGAGGGGAGTCCTCCACCAGCGACTGAGTGCCAGAATAGTGACCTTCACCTTCTGATCCCTTTCCACTTCCTTTCTGCCGTCTTTTTTTGTTTGTTTGTTTGTTTGTTTGTTTTTTGTTTAGGGAGCTCTTGTCATTTCGTAACTACAGTAATGTTCTTCATAATGATCTTTACGAGCTCTCCAAACTTCTCTTCTTCAGTTACCAAGATGCTGGATGGCAGCGAACACATGTATGCCTGAGGATTTGCACATTGCAAGGGCAGAATTTACAAGGTGAGAAAAACACGTATTGTGTAACACTCAGTTTTCCAGCACAGCAAAGATAAGGTTTCCTTCAATCCTCAAGCTGTTTCCCACAGCTACTCTGAGGATTATCTCCACAGCCTGCTCTGAGTTACGGGAGATTCTCGAGGAAGTTCATTTCTAGCTTTCATCCTGCATTAAGCCTCCGTGGTTCATGGATCTAACATCTAGTGAGCTTTCTACCAGTTAGCCAATCCACTGTGTTTCATCCGCCATGGGGAGGGGGGAGAGAGATTCCCCGAGGTTAAGCATCTAATTTAACAATCCTAGTGGGGCACAGCCCAAGATAAGAATTAGAGGGGATGCTGATGACCAGCCTAGTGATAGCGTTTGCACTTTTGCAAGTGATCCTGGTGTGGGAGGGTGTGTTCCCCACTCATGTGAGGTAACAGCAAAGAAAACATCTATTTGCAAAGGTGAAGGGGAGGTCAGCGAGATGAGCATTGCAATTATTTGCTAGTATGAGGCCCCCCAGTATTCTCTCTATACAGGAGGACAGACGCACTACTAAGCTGTGAAAAGATAGACATGGCCTTGTGGATTTAGAAATACACCAAAACACTTCCTGCCTTTTAAATTCTATTACAAATTCCCTGCAAACAGGCTAAAATTTCACTGCCATGAGTATTTACGGGATGGTTAAGGCACAATAATTCATGTTTTGAAGGGTGCTGTCTACTTGTACTTGAGATACTGTTGTCATATATCCAGTCTAATCCACTTCTCACGCTGCCAGGTGCATAAGGCAGATGTCTGTCATCACCAATCGGTTCTATCCCAGACCAGTCCCTTGAAGATGTTCAAGTTGATGACTTGCGATGTTGCTGCTTTAGTCATTATTGTGTTTCCTCATGTTCCTCAGGGTCACCGTCTCTTCTTTCCTCTTCATGTTGAAACACGGCTTGTTGAAGGACCTGGTTATCTGGCACTCTCAAAACATGGCCAAGGTCAATCTGTTTTCTCCACTGTACTGTTTGTACAGCTGTGGGTAATCACGCAGGCTCTGAAATCTCAGCATTCCTTTTGCTCTCTGGCTGCTTTATGATCACTGTCCCCCGCAGGCATCCACACTGAAAGCACTTCGATTTCTGGGGAATAGACACGTCCTTCCAAGACTTCAACTTGTACAGGTGTATGTGTAATGTAATGTATTTTTAATACCAGTGGCTCAAAAGAGCTTACAGGGAAGCTTAATGTTGATACTGATGACTTCTATATGGGATGTATTCTTGCTATAGAAACAAAGAAAAAATTCCACCCATTTTGATATCATATTCTTAGACCAGTGAGTAGAGACGTGCATGTCAGGTAGAGGTATCCTTAAAAGCCCTCTGCTCCAAGCTTACTCTATATTGTGTATTACACTTACATAGCCCTTGGTACAGTTAGGAAACATTGATAAAGGCATTTAGCATTAAAAAGGCATTAGGATTAATGTTTCAGTTATTACAGTTTTCTGTATATTCAGTTTTCCAAACTAGTATTGATTCTCTGGGATTTGTTGATATAAATAGATTTTCCTGGAGGACAGGAAAATAAAAACTTCATGCTGACTTTTTAAAGATGAGGTTATAAATGCGTATCAAACCTTTATTACTTTGCTCTCTGGGGCCTTTGCACTGTGACAGAACTATAAAATGTTTAGTCTGTAATGAGCACAGCTCATTATGATTTCAGTTTTCCAGGTCGGAGCTGATCACACAGCACAGCAGTCAGGGAGAGCAGGGCCAGAGTTTTGGATACACCTGGTAAAGTAACAGACTATGACCAGGTCACAGCATTGGCATGTGTACAGTAGATTCAGCGAGGAGGTTTTCAGTCTTACTGTCCTCAACATCTTCAGGGTTATCACCCATGATACAAAATTGTGTTCTTAGACTAATACCTCTTGGCAAAGTCTTCTCCAGCTCATTTTCAATAGACAAAGGAGCTGCATCAAAACCCTCCCTTGAGGCCCAACATAAACCTTCTAGTTTCTGTGCCTAGACCTACACTTTATCTTTCTGCTGAGTATAAGAAGGTTCATGAGCCCCCTGTGGCACAGAGGCAGTGGATAAAGTCTGTTAGTGTGATGCCAAGACATTGTTCCTAGAGCACCTGGGTACAAAAAGGCAGAACAAAGTCTGTATTAGTGTTTAAACAACAAGGCAAAACCTGGTCAGTACCGATCACCGTGACCCTGTGGAGCAGAAGAAACTTGGATGAAAGTAGCAGCTAGGTGTGGGAAGGTATAGAGTTGTGTGGGAAGGTAGATGGAAGACCAGCAACACACTTTGAAGCAAGGGCTTCTTCAACACAAATCTGACCTCTCGTAATATGTCAAGCTTAACTAATGCTGTTCTATAAGGCAAATGGCCATTCGCTGTGACCAAGTTGGTCATGTGTCTGCCCCCTTTCCCCTCCTCATCAGGCCTGGAAGGTCCTGCACACCAGCCAGATTTCTTCATCCCCTCCCTACCAGCCTCAAGGTTCCTGGGCATCGAGCTGACTACTCCCCTCCTTATCAGCCTTGAAGGTCCCCTTGACCCCATCACAGAACAGGGAAATGCACACAGAGCACTGTCTATAAAACCAAGCAGTTACAAGTCCTAAGGGGGACTTGGACGACAAATGCTGCTGGACAGAAAAACCCGTGATTCCTACACCACTGTCTACTTCCTCCAAGGATTGAGTGAGCGACTCGTATTCTTTTACATGTTTCAAGCCTATATTGTGACTGTTATAGTGATACTACGAGCCAAGGATTAAGATCTGACCCCATCTGCAGAGGGTACAGGTGACTAGGAATGCTAAGCTAACCTGTGCTACAAATTTTGTGCTATGCTACTTGTAAAATTGTGCTACGCTGATTCTGATTATAAAAATCCTGTGCTATTCTGGTCATAAAATTGGATGCTATGCTGATCATAAAATTCTGTCAAAAAAATTAAAGCTTTATTTGTAACTACAACTTAGTGCCATCATCATTCTGCCCAGGTTCCCCTTAGTCTTGGGTGACAAAACCCCTTTCACGTAAAATCTCTCTTGGCCTTGCTGGGAATAAATCATCTAGAAGTCCCATACAAATATCTGGTGCAGGTGTAGCTATTTTTGCAGCAAGGGAACCAGATTTATTCCAGTGGAAATATATCAAATAGCTCATTCTCCAGTCCAATAAAAAGCAACAGATGGATCTTTGGCTCTGCATTGAAGGGGTCTACTAAGTGGAGTGGTCAACCGCAGAGAAAACAGAGTCTGACAAAGTCAAAGAAGGTCCCCGAGAGCGGCGGTACCAGCAGAGTGCATGCTCAGGAGGGCACTTGTTAATCTCCATTTTTTTTCCCCAGAATCACCATAGCCTCTACGCATGCACCAGCCGCTAATGTTAGTGTTGCAGGAGCCAAAGGGTTTTGCACTGAAGCGTGTAGGAGGGATGGGTATTTAGTTTGTTTCTTCATCCCACAGAACAAGGGAAACTTCTTGTTGGGGTTTGGAGTCTGTCACTGTGAGTGGTTAATACGAGGCGTGCATGATAGCTTATGGGAAGAAGGTTCCCTTAACCTGTCATTTCTTGCGTGGGTGTGTTTTGCCCTGGAGCAACCTTAACTGCTTTTTAACAGAACTTTTTGGTGGGAATTGTTAGGAAAGCATTTCTCTAACTACCTGAGCCTTGCTGTGTTTTTTTGGCCCTACCTATACCGCAGAATAAAATATTCTGTACATTGGGAATTCTCAAGACCTGATAGTCATCTCAATGGCACCCAATTTAAACAGAATTATTCCTGATTTACATTGGCACGAATTAGGGTTTTCCATATGTAATGTAATATTTTGCCTCCCTCAGATGTATACACAAACACCATTCTCAGCTGCCTTCTTATAGAGGGTTAACTGCAGATGAATCAGATTAACTCCTTTGCTAAGAGCCATTACCTCCAAACTGCAGCATTGCAGAGGACCAGGAGGGTGAAGGAGAACGCGTACTTGGCAATGCTTATCCAGGGAGTACTGAGGGACGTAGGTACTGAAGAGCATCTGAGACTCTTCAAGGTTGGCAGGGTTCAGATGAGAGACTTAGGTATGCATACAAAAAAAATGCAAATTCTGCTGTTAAGGGATCGGATTTACCATTTCTGATGAGAACTGCACCTTCAGGCTCCCTCACTTTTGTGACTCCCATAGCTGAAGGAAATGTTTTGGTTTTGCTTTGTTTGCAGCTCTTACTCCATCAGCATCTTTTCCTAAACTACAACAAACTATAACTTTTAGCCCACATCTTTTTTTTGTCCTGACACTGTGGCAGAAAAGCCCAGCATTTCATCAAGTGGGCCAAACTGAAGCAGCTAGAAATATAAAGGATCATATCACTTCAGTTATAATTTGCAAGTGGCTCAGGCACAGAGAGGGGCATGGGAGAGATGAGGGAGAAAGGTTAAGTCTCTGCACTTTGCTTCTACTGCATTAAGGGTGTTGGTGTTGATGTAGATGCAAAATAAAGATATTCTCACCTTGAATTCCTCCAAAGCAATTCTTTCATGTGGTTGCCTCAGTAGAATGAAATATTTATGAAATAGCCAGCACACCCACCCAGACATAAGCCAGGCACTAACTGTTCATGTTTAGAAACAAACTTTCCCCATGGGTACATTATTCATAGCCCGTCACTTGCCAGTTTTCCCTTGGAAGATATAAACTAAACATTAGGAATAAAGGCAATGCACAGTTGGGTATCTTTTTTTATTATTATTTTTTACAGCTGGATGTTGCAGCAAACCTGTAGGTTCTCCCTGTCCTTCTCTTTTCCACTCGCTCATTTACAAATCAGCTAAATTGATGGTGCATTCCCAAAGTCTTCCTGCTGATCCACTCGAAGGCTGCACCATAGCGTATTAGCACTTGGGAGGATCCTGACACTTCCAAGAGAAATCTCAAATTCAACCCGCTGAAAAACATTTGCACCTTTCAAACATTATTCCAGGAAAAGAGGAAATCATCCTCCCGATCCATCCTGCCGAAAGACTATGGGCATCTCTGTTGCCTGAGAAACATAACAGGTTGTTGTTATAACAGCTAGAGACCAGCTGACCTCCTGCTTCCTTTCGTCAACCAGCTGCAAAACTCCTCGGTCATGTAACAGTCTCAAATTGAACATCTGACCCCAGTTTATGCAATTCCTCTGTGACCGTTTCGTAAGCTTTTTGTCACTTCACTTCACTCAATTGTTTGTGTAAAGCATTCACAGTTATATTGGCTAATGTGAACATTTCAGTATGACAGATAGCCCCATGGTTAAGCCCTCGATCTCCAAGGCAACCTCACAACCTTGCTCTGAGAGTACGTCATGTCAAGAGACAAAACGAAACCCAAAAGGATACATGGAGATAATTCCAGCTCTAACTATCCATAGTGCTATTGCGTTAACAGAGACTTTAGGAAACATTCCCAGGCTGGTTATTTAAACATGGGAGGGCATGGCAAAGACAGCATTTGTCTCTAAAGCTATACAAGCCATACGGGTCCATGAAGAGTACACTGTGAGCTCTGCCAGTAAACCCAGGGATCTTAAACAGTTTCCAAAGAGCTACACTGAAATGACTGAGGCATAAAGATATGGTGATTTCACGTGTCTGCCAAATCACTCATGCCCTACCTCTGTACAACTCCCTTACTTGAAGCTGTAGGTGTTGAAGCAGCTTTACTAGTGTGGTCCTTGATTTGGACCTGCCACCACTCCTATGTCTGCCCTTCACAGAGTTCAGCTGAGTCGATACTAGACTCGGGCTTTTCCAGAGAAGGAAAGATTCATTCTCCACTCCACCATTTCAAGGTGGTCTCTGCTGACGATGCTGCAGCAGAGCAAAAGCCTCACTGAAGAATATTGTGTAGGAGTGTTATTAAAGTAGGTCATTGCCCAAAGCAGCAGACTTAAGGAATAAAGCAAATGAAGTTCCTATCTCCTACAGTGGTTGGTTTTGTTTGGTTTTCCCACTCAGAAAGGCACAGATCATATCTGGTCCACCTACTCATGTTCTGTCCTCACAACCATGAGTCTTAAAAAACACTTTTTTTTCCATATGAAAGCTGAGTTGCCAACCTTGTCTTAGGATCTGGAGCACAATCCTATGCAACCCATATGCAACATCTCAACGTGACCTGAAGTCTCTGAGAAAACCTCATTGGTTTGTAGTTAGTTTTGTTTGGGGTTTTTTTTGCCCCACCCTAAATCCCTGCACCTCCTTTCTGTTATCATTTACTCCCTCAAAATGTTGCTATTCCTCCTTCACACTTGTGCAGGTGCCGGTGCCATTCTCTCTTCAGGCATAAAGAAAACATAACTGGAAGGGGAGGGGGAAAGGTATAATTATCAGCTAGAAGAAAGGGAAAGATATTGAAAATGACCTGTTGCCAAAGAAGTTTAACACCGCCAGATTTAAATGGATGGGCTCAGAAAAAAATAGCAGTTCTTATTCACGACAACATCTCAGAGATGTCAAGAAAGCTGTTGAGTATTTCTGGGCATGTGCAAAGTGTCACCGAGTCCAACAGAAATCAGTGGAAGATCAAACCTCCCTTCCCCAAAATTGGCTGAAAATTCTCCACTGCTGGGAAACATTTGAATGCCAGTGCTCTTTCCACTATCCTGTGATACCGACGTAATCAAAACCACTCTGCTTTTTTCCAAATAGCTGCTGAGAACAGGGAAATAGCACAGTTAAAAAAAAAA
>VWZL01004143.1:1160911-1181898 GCA_013396915.1 Stercorarius parasiticus
AAAAAAAGTAGTGTTTCCAAAAGCAGCTTAAGCATGTGCAGCAATAACACCGATACAAATCATTTCATGTTCTGATTTTGCTACATAGAAAGCAGAAAGCTCCTGTGCAGCTGGTAGGGCAGCAATCAAGCTGTTGCACAACTCAATATGTAGATCAGGCCTGAGGAAGTTCTGCTGGAATCCTCTTTGTACTCTGTTTTTCAAATGTGATTAACATCTGTTTTCTTAGATTAGGAAATTGCAGAGAGGTCTTATGTTACGCTTCTGAATAATTTTGAACACTGCACGACAGAGTCATGTGCTCTAGATATTTGGAAATATCAGGTTTTAGCAACTCATGCTTGGCTGCCCAGAGACTGTTTAAAGCTCATTGTCAAAGCTTTGCTCCTCTACTATCTGACTTAGGTGATTTATTGTCCTCCTGAATCTGTTGACAGATTCACCTGGTATTCAAGTTTGCTAATAGCCATATTTGTTTATTCGTTAAACACAAAGGCCTGAGCCAGGGCTGGTGTCCCTGCTCTTCAAGAACTGCCAAAGGACCCTGAAGCATTCACATCTCACAGCTGGGCTTATCTGGTTTCTAGTAAGGTGCAAGTTCCACCCAAAATTTTTTCCCTAGTCAGGATGTTTATAATCACTCCTGGAGGTTCTTTCCCTCTGTCAAATCAGATCGACCAATTGACCAACAGATTAAAAAATTATTAAGGGTGGGGAGGAAGGACAGACACACATGCACACCCACACACAAAGGCTGTGAGCACTCCGCCTTTGTGCTCATATGGGCTTTGTTTCCTTGGGAATCCAGCTACTAAAACAGGCAACAGCTGAAATCTAGCACCAGAGCAATGAGACTGATAATTTGCAAGCCTTTTGGTTTTGGGATTTGCAACACCCATCCCTTTTTTAAACATGTTAGAGGAACACATCAGGATGCATGCGTCGGAAGGAAAAGCGTGAATAATCCAGTGGGGAAAGAAGACTTTTTGTAGCTCACCACCATAAGAACTGAAGCATCATCAGTGCCCTCTGTGCAGGGGGACATTTAGTGTGCACCCATCGCCCTTGTGCTCAATCCTGTGATGTCTCCTGTGAACACTCACACTAAATCCCTAGCAGAGGAAACACCATTTTTACCAGGTCTGACAAAACATAGGATGCAAATAACCTGGGTTCAGGAATTAGTGGTCCCAAACCAGGTCAGATTGGCAATCCACAGTCCCCTCATGCCCCTCTCTCCCCGCCCACAGGCCGGAGACCTCTCTTCTCCTGCTGTGTCCACTGCCCACCCTGTGGTAGCAGCTACATCTGCTGCTTCTCCCGGTTTTTTTCCAGATAACGGGTGGCTTCACTATCAGATCTTCTCGGTGTACAGCACAGCCAGTGTCTCCAGTTTCCAGGCCCTGTCTCGCTGTCACTGTCCCGTCCTCTCTGCCCTCCTCCACCCGGTACAGCTCCTCGCAGGGTGCGGGGGGCCCTTCTCCCTGCTGGGCACTGAGGGGAGCACCGCGACCTAGGTGCCGGCCACGCTGGGCTGTTGATGTGCCCCCATTCCCCGGGCACGGTGAAGGAAAGCGCCATGCTCCTGATACGCCAGGGAAGAAGAGGGCTGCAAGGAGACAGAGAGAGGGCCTGAAGGAGGGGGATGAGGGGAAAGGCGACACGACAGCCACTTCCTGCGGGTCCAGGCTGAGGAAAGTCGATGCCGTCGCCGCCGCCGCCGCCACCCCACCTATCCCCTCCTTCGCCGGTCGGGCAGGGCGGTAGCGGAACACCGGGGCTGCCAGCGCGGGCGGCCGACAGGGAACACCGAAGTCTCCCTGCCAGCTGCAGCGCCCCGCCCCGACACTACATGTCCCATCGTGCCGCGGGCGCGAGGAGGCCCCCACGGCGGGGGTCGCAGACTTGCTGCCCAAGGAGTCGCCTGCTCGGAGGTACGGCCCGGCCAGCGCACTACCCCTATTTCGAGGGCAGCAAGGCTCGACATCACCCTCCGCATCCCCACAGCTCCGCCACACCTCCCGCGCCACAGGCGGTGGGACGAAAGGCTCCGCTCTGTGGCGTCTTGCTGTCAGGCACCTGCGCGGCGCCGTCGGGGCGGGGGCCGCGAGTGGCGCGGCGGGGCGGAAGCGAGTTGCCGGGGGGACGCGGCTTGTCTTGGCGGCGGTAGCGGGATGAGCGGCAAGGAAGGTGACGGCGGCGCGCGTACCTCNCGTGAGGGGTTGGGGCTGGTGGCGGCGGCGGCGTCGGTGGTAGGGGGAGGCCCAGCGCCTGGGAGGGGGCGGAGGTGTGAGCCTCCTTCCTTCATCTGTGCTACTGAACCCTGCCCTGACACCCAGAGAGGCACCGTTTCTTCAGAGGCCTTCTCGTTTGGGCTTTACGCCTGTGAATGTAGTTTTAGAAATTCTCGTCCTTGGTGGTAGGAAAGCAGTTGCTGCAGCCAGAAGCCGAGTGTGTGTTAGGCCCGAAAAGCACTTGTAGCGGTAACTGACTTCGGATAACGCAGCACTGGCTTTGCGGCCTGTGTGTTGGTTTAGCCCAGGCAGTCACACAGACCTCCCTTCAGCCTGAAAGTGGTCTCTGCAGCAAGGAAGCTGGCTTTTTTTATTTTTCTTTTTTTTTTCAAAATTAAGGATAAGTTACTGTTATTGCAGTCTGTGGTTTTATGATATTCACGTTACTGGTTATTCAGTGGAACATCTTCTCTATCAGTTTCTCTCTTCCCCCCTACTTCAGGGGGGCATGTTTTTTCCTGTAGGTCATTACGATGTTCCCAGCTTTTGGAATACTGCAGAGAATTTTAATTCTCTGCACTATTTCAGGGGTTGTGTTTGTAATGTTTTTAGCTGCTACAGGAAAAACAAATCCCTGAACTCATGTCCTAACAGAAAAGAAGGGAAAAATGATTTTCAGTTTCCTCTTTTAGAAAGTAACTACGCCCACTTCTGGTTTTGGTTTTGGATAATAAACAATTAAACGGAAACATTTTAAAATCCAGTGTTCGTCTGTAACTTTTAAGTAGCTTCCTTTTGTTCTTCTTTTAAGGAAATTGAGAGAACTCCACATATTCAAAAAGGTATGCTTGTATATAAGCGTCTGACAAATTTTGGCCTCTGTTAGCAATACAAAGTGTACAGTTGTCGCAAAAAGGAGGTAGCAAGAGGGAGGAATGCTTAAAATGTGAATGACACAATGAGTCAGTCCTAGCTGAAGGAAGGACAAAAGGAAGAAACAGCACAAAGTGTAAATCAGTAGTGAAACACAGTCCAAAAGAGATGAGTTCTGGGTGAGTTCTTTTTCTGATTACTGAAGACCCATGACATAAATAGTTTTAATGACTCCTGTCAAGCTGAATTTTTAAAATTAAAAAAAAAGTAAAAAAAAAAAAAAAGTCTAATCCTGTAGGCCCTTGCTTACACAAGGTTTTCCATGCAGCCATTCCCTTACAGAAAGGAAACTGTAGGATCCTACCACACTCACCCATTGAAATTGGTAGGATTTTTTCTAATTTTCACTAGGAACGTGGAGGAAAAAGTAGCATGCTAACATGAAGATGACATCAGTTGGTAATAAGGTTCATCCAGTTACCTTACTCTATCCTGTAAATTATGGCTACAGTCAGGAATGCTCTGAAGACAGCATTCTGATGCTGCCTATGCTCTGTCAAAACTACTTTATTTTTAAATATATTTTTGTGTGTGTATCTTCTATTAATAGGATCAGGTGGGTTCAGAAAACGAAAGCATGACAATTTTCCACATGGTCAAAGAAGAGAGGAAAAAGAGAATGTTAATCCATCTTCAGCTCTGATGACATCTTTTAAATGTAAGTAAGCACTTGGAATGTCAGATTATGAAAACATGGTATAGAAATTGCTAGGAAATTACTAGTATTTAGTGATGGAATAAACCGGCTTTCTCTGGGGGAGAAACCTGAAACTAGTTGGACTTATGCTTCAGACATTTAGAGTTTGGCGTTTTGTTTTGTGTGCATTAAAGTCCTGAGAGTGGGATTTCACATAGATAAAACTGACTCATGACTTGCTCCCTTTTTCATCCTACCTGCTGTTCCCCATCCCCAGATGGTAAACCTGATGCCAAACAAACTGCCTAAGTGTTCAGCCAGACAAAAGGTGACTGGGCCCTTTGGTGGCAGAAAACTGTGAGATCTGTAGAGGTGTAATGCAAAATTTGAGCCACAGGGACAAAAGGAGGAGATGGCTACCTTTGGGAAGACTGAGAAGGCTCTTAGCTGTTGGCCTTAGCTTTGGTGCATAGATGACTAAGCTACTTCAGTGTAAATCTGGATGCATTGATTTGCGAGTTGATAGCTGTTTATACACACACTTTTTAAAAATAAGAGTTTAGCAAACTAATATAGACCTGTATGTAGGCACTTATTTCAGTTTGAGTGCCTCTTTAAAATTAGCATATATTTCAGTTTCTTTAAATAAGCAAGCGTAAACTTCCCTCCAACCAAATTGTTTTCATAGGATTTTGCACACAACGAGATTTAAACTCTGGTAAATTTAGTTGAACTTTCTCATTAGGCAAGTCCTAACAAGGTGAAGTTGAGTTTCAGAAATGAGAAGCCTTGACAGAAGGAGGAAGGATATGTGATACGGGGAACAGATTAATTCTTGGTGTAAAATTTTCGCCATGCGCCCTATGTTTTATGAAGCTAAGGAGGATGAAGTAGTAAGAGCTCGATGGCTGTTATAGATGGTCACTTCAACATCCTATAACTTCCTTGCTTTCTTTAAAACAGATACTTCTTTTTTTCAGTGGAAGTCAGCTTGGCAGATGATTAAATTTGACCCCTGAACTTTTATACTGAATAACGTACATACACTTGCACTTGAATTGAGTAGTGCAACTGTACTTTTAGCTTTAATTTTTCACCCTCAAGCATATCAGTTTTTCATAAGGTTGCCATTAATTCAAGTTCAAAGCAACACTTGTTTTCCTCCTTTCCCATGAGATCCTGTCAGCAGCATTTGGTTAATTTCAGAAAGGATGTAAGTGACATGGTCTATTCAGCTTTTCAAAGATCCATCCTTTATATTGCACTTTTGATTATAAGCTCCAGACAGAGAGATTTGTGGTCTTTAGCCTGACCATTTGTGGTGTGCTCCAGATGGCTGATAATTGAGCAAGCTGTGTAAGGTGAACCGTAGTGGTGTACTATTTCTATGTACGTCGCCTGAATGTAAACAACTTAATCTGTAAAATTAAATGTTTGTACACATTTTGCTCTTTTTCATGTCTTTGGAAAAATCTTGTACTTGAATTGACATAGTTATCTGTTGGCACCAAAGATTTTTAAAAAGTTAATGAGAAATTGTCTTCTATAATAATAATTAATAAAAAAAGCAGTATTCAGTTACACCTTTTTTTGCTTAATAAGTTTTAAATATAACAGCTAAGTGATAGAGAGAGGGGATAGTATCTTATTTGTAAGGTTAAGATTTATTAAGTGTCATTTTTAATGGTCTGATTCTGCACAACCAAAATCAATAGAGTCTAAGTCTTTGCTTTCAGTGATAGATTAGACGTTAAAGTGGAATATGGGGAGGAAAGGGCTGTGTGGTCTCGATGTGTTAGCCTGGAGAATCCCTCAAGTAGTAAGCCTCTGAAATTTAGGCAACAGTACAGTAGGTTTTCTTGCATCCTTTTAGGCTAAAGATTATCGTATTTGTCCATGTTTTACTTGAGGTCCCAAAACACTTCCTAGTAGTCCCTAACAGGTTTAAAATCTGACATAAAAGTCTGAAAGCCACAACTGTCCAGAAGAGATTGGGGGCATTGCTAATATTGTAGATCTTCAGAATAGTGAATTTCCTGGTAAATGAAATTGGCAAAGGGTCGTTGGAATTGTCATGCATGGCATCGAACAAAGGAAAGTACCATTTACCCTCCTTAAGTTCCTGTCACTATGACTTGAGGGAAAATTTCTTCTTGATGATAATTCAGTGGTGGACTTGACTCTCAGAATTTGGAAGAGACACACCAATCAGACATGTGAAAGACTTAAAAGATCAGAGGGAGCATTTTCAGAAGAAGATTGGGGAGAACAGAATAAAATAAGAGGAACCAAGTTTTTATCAAGGTGATGAGAAATACAGTTTCTCATGAAGCTACTTTTGTAGCTTCATCTAAACTTTGCTTGCCAGCAAACTGCTGTGCTTTTCTAAAGGGTATTCACTTATCAGACCCTTTAAAATGTGACCTCTTAGCTCATTTTCTCCATCCTCTCACATGGACACTTTAACACCTCAGACGGTTATGCAGGAAATGTGTCAGATTTCTTGTAAGTATTTATTAATTGTTTATTTAGTGGAATAATGGTCTATAAAATATTAATGGTATTTGTGAAACATTCATAATGTTTGACTGTGTTAACCAGATACGCATCCTCTCTTCTCTGTGTTCATTGTAGTTAGACATAGAGAATTTACATCAATAACTAGAAATCTTATTTTAAGTAATTGATCTCACTTTGCTGTAGGACTTCTAATTCTTAGGGATATTAAAATACTTAACTTTTGGCCAAGTCTAGTTGGAATGTGAAATACAACCTTTCTTTTTGCTAACTCGTGCATTTTTAAAAGTATATGTGCCTTAGTCAAATCCCTTTTTGTTTGCTTTGCTTTAGAGACTATTGAATCTTATTTTCTAATCATTGTAGGGTTTTACTTTTTAATTTATCTTGCTGAATTTGGGTGAAATTTTAAGTTAGTTTCTTGAACAGCAGTATTGCAGAATAGATTTTACTTGTTAAAACAAGTATTTTACCTTTAAGTTGTTTGGGCTGCCTTAAAGCATCATCAGAGTTGATGTATATTTAAACCTGACTTATAAAAAAGTAGTATTAATGATGCATTTTGCTGCTCTGGCAGGTGGTAGGCAGCGGTGGCCTCTGCAGCCGTGCACCACGCAGGAGCAGCTGCCCTGGCCACCTTGGGAAAAGGCACACCAGGGAAAAGGCTGGTGGGGCTGGGAACTACAAGCAGTTTCTGTAGCACAGGCTCTTTGCTCTTCCCCTATGCTGTATCCATGAGATAACCATGCTTGTTACTGCAATGATTGACTCTGCAGCATTTCAGCTGGAGCTTGACACCAGGCATGATAAGTATGAACGGCTTGTGAAGCTCAGTCGTGATATAACTATCGAAAGCAAAAGAACGATATTTCTGCTCCACCGGTTTACCAGGTGAGTCACATTGAGCACAAAAGTGTTCACAGAAACCTGGAAGCTGCCTTGCAGTGTTCTTTGTATTTGTGATTAATAGCTGCAATGTTCTGTTGAGAGGAATTTAATTAACTTCCCATAAACATCCTTTAGGGTGAGCTAATGAATGCACACTCCAGTTAGAGAATTGAAAGATGCGGGTTCAGGTTTCTCAGTTGATTTTATTGGCATATTAAACAGGATCTGAATAGCAGAGTATAACAACAGATGAGGGCTTTCCAGCTTCCAGCAAGCTGAGAGAAGAGCATGCACCCTTCCTTTAGGCTAGCTGCCTCTGCAGTTACTTCCCCATTTTGGTTTTTGCAGCCCCACCCTAGATCATCAATGCAAAAAGGAGGTGACTTGGCTTCTGTTTACTTCAATACACACTGCAGTCTAAGAGGCTTTTGTGTGAAGTTTTGAGCTTCTACGTGTTTTGTGTTCTCATGAGCCTTCAAGCAGTCTTTGGAAGCCACAGGCAAACTAGAAGAATAACAGGAAAATTTGAAGCTTTGCATAGCCTGTTGTATAAATTATTTACTGTATGTGTCAAACATTGGTCTTACGTGTTACCCTTACAGCAGCTCTCCTTGTTTCTTTTCCCAAATTTATTTTTTTGTTACCTATCAATGCATTTCTGCTGTAGTAGTAACTATTTATAGTAACCATAGTTGTAACAGTTGTAAATAGGGATTATGAAATTGCCCTCTTTTTAACTCGATCTTCTTCTGCAAAGAGGCATTGTGATAATTCTAGTAACTGCTACAACCTTGACTGTAAATAGCTACTCCCACTGCAGAGGCTAGATATGCTGGGAACTGGTAGAGGAAAAGAACAATAACAAAAAAACTCCTCTTTACTCCAAATTTTAGATTCCTGTTTTGTAAGATATTCTTGTTTTTGTGAGAGTGGAAGCCTTCCATGCTGTATTTTTATTTCCTTCTCCTTTGCTTTTTGCTATTATTGTGGCTTTGCTTTCAGAAAGCTGTTAGTTTTTAAATGTTTTCTCAAGACCAGTCTATCAATAGTTCCTTAAATGGACTGTAAACTAATATACCATGTAGATTATTTGGAGGTGGGGAAAGTTTGAAGGAAATTAGATAAACTAAAGTTTAAATGCCAAGCATATGTTGTGGTTGTGAATCAGATATTTCAGCTGTTCCCAAATAGCATAGTCCATAATTACTTCCTAAAAAAAAAAAAAAAATCACACATAGAACTAAATCATGTCTTGTATTTTGCAATACTGTAATGTATTGCAAAATATATATTTTTTTTAAGAGGTTGAAGGACTTCTGCAAATACCGCTAGTTTTCTGGAATACTTTTTTGAAGCCTTTGCACATGTGTCTCATTGTTCTTACTTAAGCAATAATTAAAATTCTAGTCTGGAATAAACATCATGCTACCAGAACTGTGTTTGGCTTGTTGATTATTTTCGTGGTAAGAATCTACAGGATTTCAGAATCTGCAGTAGGTATCTCATTCCGATACTGGCTTTGCTTTTTCCTGAAGCCATTGAAAATGTATTGGTTAGTAAAAGAAAATGTGTAATATTTTTAAACTGTTTGCTTATGTTCTGAAATCTGCTCTTTCAGTTTCTGTTTTATGATTGCAGTGCTCCCAATGGGGAAGAAATACTAAATGAATCTGAAGTCAAGCTAGATGCTGTCCGACGGAAGATTAAGCAGGTTGCACAAGAACTGATTGGAGAAGACATGTATCAGTTCCACAGAGCTATATCTCCAGGTAAACGGTTTTAAAATAGGGAAAGTATTTTAAAATGAATGCAATGTACTATTTTAAAATAGGGCAAGTATGATAAGGGCAAGTAAAAAGGGCTCAGTTTCTTTTTATGTAGCAGTGGTTCCTCTTCATGCTACAGGTCTGAATTTGTCACATTTCTATGGTTATAAATCAGGACTCAGATTAATCTTTGTTGTTAGCAAAGTTAGCTCTGATATTAGAGAGGCTATTGCCCTACAGTGTTCTTATCATTGCAGTTAAATGAAGACTTAAATGGGAGAATACAACCGGAAAAATTTGGACCCTAAACTGAATTTGGGATTAGTTCTAATGAATGTACTGGCTGGTCCTCTCTGGCTGAGAGGAGTATTTGAAACACACTCATTTACAGTACTGTAATGAGACAATGAAAAGAAAGAGATAATTCAAAATTTTGACACTACAGATGACCTCGAACTGGGAACAAAACTAGTCCAAGTATATTATGAGTATCTTGACAGGCTGAAAATGTGTTTGGATTTTCATTTTATGGACTGCTTATAAAAGCTGAAAATCCTTGCATTCAGTTTTATGAACAAAAATTTTTGAAAGCTTCATTGAGACTTGTAAACCTTGTCTGAATAACCCATGAATTTTGTAGTCCCGTGTGACTCATGTAACACCATCTATAGAACAACAGCATTTGAGGTCCGATGCCTCACCAATCTTTGTGAGACTTCATGATACAAGCTATCAGCCTTGCCCTTTGAGCAAAATTGTTACAGGGTAACCAGTTTACCCTGCATCAGCTGCTTCACTGGAATTGTCTTTATTTTCTTAGTCTATGGCTTTGCTTGGGTAAATCCAAAGAGGCATACCTACCTCTATTTTTACCGAGGGGCAGCTTGCCTGGAATTAGCTTGCATTCATCTCAGATGTAATGAAGTACACCTACATAGCAGACATATGGAAACTTACAGCCTGGTAACTTCTGTATGGACCCATGTCTTATAAAACAAGTGAGCAAACCTGACACCATGTTTCTACTTCCATGTTCTCTCCTCTGAGTGGAAAAAAAATTCTTGTGTTTTTTTTTTTTTTTAAAAATACGTATTTTTCAACCTGAAAAGTTAAGATTTTTATATGAAGGATATATAAACTTAAACTAGTCACAGCAACCTGAAAATAAAGAAATTAATGAAAAAATTTCTGTTCATATTTGCTTTGTGTATTTGGTAAATACTCATGCACAGTCAGCTACACTGATTCTCCTGTATAATCAATTTCTAACTTGCATAAAGATATCTTTTAATATCAAAATGGAGCAGAATAAACTCTTTAGAAAACAACTGAAAATACACTATCGGAAACAATTCAGCATTTCTAAAACTTTTCCCCAGTGTTTTGAATGTCAGCCTTTTAAAATGACTAAGATGTATTTGTCCATTGTAGAGCAGGCCAAATTACTCTAGACCTCTAGTAGAGGAAGTTAGAGTCCTGCTGCATGTGTATGATGACTCAATGCCTCCACAGCTGCAAAGTTTTTATATATACAACAGCACATCCCTAACACTTGCACGGGACTTGTAGTGGAGTGAGGTTATCATAGAATCGTAGACAACTTAAAAGAATGAATCTTACTGACCTCTCTAGGTAAAAAGAAAGAAGGCAAAGAAGTATTAGTACACTAAATAATAAGGGGGAGGAGAAGTAGACTCTGCTGTCCATCTTTCTAGCAATAAGGTGTGCAGTCTCTCAAAGAAATGGAGGAACTTTGCAGTTTTGGGACAGAACTAAAGGATAGAAATATGCAGGCCTCCCTGTTGCATTTCTGGAGCCCTCGTAGGTTGCTCTGGATTGGAGCAGATTGTTTGGAGTTAGAACTGCGAATGGCTGTACTTTTACCTTTTTCCTCTCATCAGGTGACATGGGTTAGTGGCAATGCTGTGGAATCTTCTCAGTTGTAAAATGCTGCCTGCCCCTGAGATCTCCCTGTTGTTTCTGTAATTAAGTAGTTCTTGCCCCATTAAGATGACTGTTTACAAAATCCGACTGAAATAAGTTGCCTTCATTACATTTCTGTAGGTCACCCACAGTGTCTACTTAAATTCTGGCTCTTCTACATGCTGCCCCTCTGTGAGGGGAGTTTGTTCTAGCCGGTGTCCATCATGCATGTTTTATAAGGGTGCATGTTAGTATATACATGTGTGTCACTGAGAAGACAGGGAATGCTTTTAGGCATTGTTTAAATGAGCTCATGTGTATGACAAGTATGAAATGCAAACTTTTAGCCTGAGCTTTACTCTTACCTTGTTCATTAGGTCTTCTGCTCTCCAGTTAGTCATTGGGGTGTCAAAAAAGGAATATGCAGGCTTAAAGACTTGTAGGTCTTGATTGCGCTGAATATAGGATCAAGGAGGTGACGGAGATGTAAAGATGTTTGCCAGCCGGATTATGAATCTGAGATAGAAAACCTAGAGACATGAAGAGTGAGCGGATAATTAGATTAAGAGCAACTGTGAGAAGGAATGCTTTATCTCCCTGCCCCCCACTGTTTATGAAGAACTGTAACTGGTGAGGGAAAACCAGTGATAAGTGTAAAGAATGTTGCTTTTGGTTTTGTTTTTAAGTGTCGTGTTCTTTAAATATTGCTTTGTTTTTTTCACAGTGGAAAAAAACCTGCGTGCCTTTTTGAAAATAAGTGTAGCTAGGAAAAGTGCTAGATCTTTTGTCTTTATGTGTTTCCTAGAGCTCTAAGTCTTGACCTTCCTTTCACCTAGTTTTCACTTCTGATTTTGTATTTTAAAGAAATTCTGGAGAACTAGTTAAAAAGCTTTTTCTGAACAAAAACATTGCCATTAAAGTGCTTTTTTTCTTCAAAAAAGAATAAAGGAACGCCTATGTCCCATATCTCAAAAGCAACATGTCCAATTAACCTCAAACTTCCTAAAAATATTCTCCTTTGTCTTGAAACCAAACATGAAACATCCTCCTGCTCCCCACCCTACCTCTCTTAGAAGGAGTAAAAGGGATCAAAACTGGGCTTATAATGGAAACCATCGTAGCAGCCTTAACTGGGGAATCATGACTGTCTGCATAATAAAGCTGCCTAATACATATTTTATTCAGTATAATAACTGTTAGCCTATAAATAGAACAGTGCTATGAGTATAATGCTTGGGAATATTGTTTGCCACTTGTAATTGTTAAATGCTTTTTTTGGGGTTACTCCAAGCAGTTGTTCTTTTGACTTGAAGATAAAACAATTCTGGCAGAGCACTAAAGGAGTTTCATGCTTTCCCTCATTAAGAATAGTGCTAATGGCACGCAGGACGTTTCCCCAAAGGACACTTGCATGAGCTCAAACACTGAGTATAGCACTAATTGAACAACAACAGAAACTGATGACTGTTTTCTACACATTTCTTAACAGTACAGATTGTCCCAGGGGATGATTAAACAAGCAAACAAAGAGATACTGAAATAATGAAGTCTTTTTTTAATGTAGAACTCTTCATTTGTTATTTTAGAATGTTCTGCTTTGTTGATATTTTTAAAGCTTTACTATTTGTAATATAGAATTCCTGCTCCTTTGCCCCACTTCGTAATGTATACCTTATATATCCTGTGAGGAAATGTGTACTGCTTCTTTAAAATTGTTGTGAGAGACTGTGCAAGAAAAGGGCTGAAAAAGGTTGTATGAATTTATGAAGGGGAGGAAGAAATATTTCAGGATTTTATATATATGTGTATGTGTGNCAAGAAAGGCAGCGCTCTGCTACATGTTAGGATTTATGCAATTATTCTAAGCATGTTCTAAATCTACTCTGCATAAGTGCAAAACTTGCATAATGCAGAGGGAAACTGAGAATTGCATGATAGGTTGGCATTGTGTGGGATTGAATGGAGTACCTTTTTAATGTCATTTACTAAATTAAATTTCTAGCTGTTTGAATACTTACTCAATTTGTTTTCCCTTAACAATAAGGGCGTATGAGAGAATTGTAAGGCTTTTGAGAGGTTAAACTGTTTTCTGTAGGGCAGCTTGACTGAAAACCCTCTTGGAGTGATAGTGTTAGCTACGTGTCGATGTTTTTACAATGAGGTCATTAGAGTCTGCTAGGAGCAAGTATAGGTGTGGTATTAGCTTCACAGCTGATAGCTGTGCATAAGACAAAATATGGAATGAGGAACCCATAATTCTTCTGGGGCTTCTTCAGTAGGGTAGCGTGGAGTGATGATAGTAGATGCAACTAGAGCATTGTTGGCTGACCTTTCTGTTTGCTGTGTGCCTGTGCTAGCAGCAGTGGTGAGTGGAGTGGTGTGCACAGAGAAGCTCATTAGCTCTTTATCATGTCTGCACTTGCTCTCAATAGGATTAGATGACGAGGCTGTAAAGTGTCAGCACCTTGTCAAAACTATTGCTCTGTGACTGCTTCTGCTGATGATGATGCGGGAAATTCTGTGTAAAAGTTCAGCATTGACGCAATCTAACACATAATTTATCTTGTGCAGGCACTATTTGTGTTCTGAGAGAATGATATAATGGAGTTTATTTCTGTCTCCTGCCTTATGCCATTTAGAGTCACTTTAGGCATGTAATCATACTGCAACAAACCACGTTGCTGGATTGGACAAAGCCAGTTTCTGCGTGGATGAAAGGGAAATACTTTAATTGTGCTAGAATATGTAGGACCACCAGGCATGATGCTGTAAGAGATGCTATGGAGATGAGTGATGTCTGTCCAAGCAGGCCAGGTTTGGATTACTGATTATTTAAGTTATATTGTTTCTTTTGGTCTTGTATGAAGGATTCATGTTAGAACACAAACTAAAGGAACTATTCAGGTAATGATTTCTGTGTTACCTGCTTTTTTGGGTTCTTAACTCTTCCGTAATATGGGAAGAACGTGTATTTGTAAACACCTATGTATTTCTGAAATAATATCAAGGTAAAGAACTATTCTGTGCATCTGGAACAGTAGGACTTTTTTTTATTCTTAAGAAAGTTTAAAAATGTAATAAAAATAGGTGGGATATTAACCCGTAGGTTGGCGATACAAAGGAAAAGCTTTTTACTGCCTGAGGAAGGTATCATGAATTGTGAATGTCTCACCCAGGAAAAAACTTGAATACACCTAGAGCTTGAAAGGAAAGCTATCCATGAAGGAAGCAATCAGGTTTCTGCAAGATGGTGGGAAAACATAGTAACACAGGAACAGGATGTAACTGAAGAATTGAAGTTCATCTCTGCTGTTGTGGGTGAGAGGTAAAATGCCAGAAATGGAAACCAAGTTTCCTGATTATACTGGAATATTAATGGAATTTGCAGTGAATAAGATAGTATTTATCAGCCCTAATTTTATTGATTTCTTTGTTTCTCTGTTTTGTTACTTTCTCTCTTTCTCTGATGTTCTTTCATCACCAAGTGTGCCAACAAACTTTGTCAAACTGATTTTTTTTCACTGTGCAAGTTGCTTATTTGAAACTCGATACCTTCATCTTGTTGCATTTTACTACCCTTTGATTATTTCTGGTTCATGCCTTTTTTCTGTGTTCTTCCAGGGAAAGTGAAAAATCAGCAACTGCAAAGCCTCTCACTTTTTACTTTGTGCTGCAGGGTTTGTATGTCCATATGTAAAAACTTAAAACACACCTAGGGAAATTAATGTGAATTCAGACATGACCGAACAGGCATGTACTATGTGAGTAGTGGTTATCAGCTGATCCCTGAATGCTATTGAGTTCAGCATAAGCCATAAATTCAGCAGGAGGCATTGAGAGCGGCTAAGTCAGTAAGAGAAGCTGTATACCATCTTTTAAAGATGCTTGCTGTGGCTTGGGCCAAAGATTGTCCTTTCCTAGTTCTAACTTAAGACCTAACTGTCCTCAAGTCCTGCAGTACTATTATGGAAAATACTGCAGTTGTTTACATGACAATCGTCTCTTAATTCAGTTTCATAGTTTAATTCAGTTTCTCCTGCTCATCAAATGGAGGAGACCTTGTCCTCTGGCTCAGGAATTTTTTTTGACCCCGCAGCTGTTAACATCATCAGTCATTCACAGACCAGAGCTCTCCAGCCTTCACAGGAATCAAGTGCAGGTGGAACATGAGAGAAGACCAAGAAAAAGCTATGAACCTTTTTTGTTTGTTTGTTTAAAATCACAAAGGAGAATGTGTCATAGAGGAACTCCATTCCAGGAAACAACTAGTATAGCACATCGTGATTAGGTTTTGTTTTTCAGTGGTGGTGAGAAATAGGAGTTGGTGAGCAGGGACGTACCTTTTTTACCATCTCACCAGATCTATATCTATGAGGATAAACGGACACCATTGGTACTTCTGATGTGCTAGTGAGTTGAGGCTGTTGCATGGAAACAACATCATCTTGAGGAGAACTTTCACTGGGGTCTGAACTGAAGAAGCTATGTTGTGTTAGGTGCTCTTCCTTCTTTGATCATTGAACATCCTGGCTGAATCAGAGCTTCCTTTCTTTGGTATCTTGAACACTTCCCCTGAAGGCTCTTAGTAGTGTGAAATTTGCCATCTAACTGAATGACTTCTAAAACTCTATATCAGTTTTCAAGGCAATTAGAAGTAGTCAAAGAAATTAGGAAGACTGCTTGTCACAGGGATAGTTTGGTGGGGTTTTGTTTGTTTTTTAAGAACTCATGTAGAACATCGGGTGCTAGAAAAACACCCACTCTTCAGAACAAAAAACTTGGTTACAAAAGTGTAACCATGGTACATCCCTCAGGTCAAGTAGGAGCAAAATGAAAGCGTGTGACTCTCATCCACAATGAGTCATCTGCAAAAAAACTAGCATTTGTCGTATGTACACGTGTTTCTAATAACAATAAAAAAAGGCTCGATTAAACTGGTCTCTGCATTGAGAAATTAAAATATTCTTGCAGTTCTCTGCAGGGTTTTTGTGCCTGTTTGGGGAAGTAATTTAACTCTCACAGGCACCTATGCCTATTAAATAGGGAGCCTATGTTTGTTTCTGTAATTATTGGGAAAACAGACTAATCTTGGGATTACCTTTTCCCTAAAGTTGGTGTGTATTCAACTTTAAACGAAGTGCAAGCAATATTAACACTTCAGTATCTGAAATACATCACTTCAACACATGCAGCTAGAAAGGAACAGAACTTCTTGGTGGTCATAGGTATGTCAAGTAGCAATTGACTAATCAATAAAGCATTTGGGGCTTATTATGAGAAATTTACATCAATTTAATTATTGATATGACAGTAAACCAGTTTAGACAAATCACTGCTAGATGTAATATACATTCTTTATTTATATTCTATTAGTAGTCAGTTCAAGGTTACTTAAAACAAGTTTTTCTGACAAATATTCACATCTGTGTTTGTATTGATTACTCAAGTAATTCAAAACTGGATTGATAAAATGGAGCAGTTTGTTTATGTGGATGTGGACTTATCTGTGGGTTTTTTCTCACCAGTTCTCTTAAAAGTTCAAAAACTACTCATAGCCCTACCTGCCATACTCAGCTTTTGGAGTATTACTCAGTGAATAGAAAGATTCCTCCTTCTCCCACCCCCCTGAATATGTAAGCTGTTACGGACGTTTGTTCTAGTGCTTTTATTTATATTTGCTAGTTAGTCCCATTTTATAAAATCCATCCCTGAGTGGAATTATTCTTTTAAGCTGTTTCACACCAGGATGTCCAGAGTATGCCTGTCTCTGAGGATAGCTGGCTTTATGCTCTTTTGGTGTGCTGTTATAAAATTAACCTTTGACTTCATGCTTGCAATCAACAAAGCAGTTGGATTGTTTCACAGCCTCAGTTTTAATTACTTAAGTTTTTATCACTTGTGCGTGGAAAGAGACCTGTGAGTCAGAGGAATCATTGCCAAATCTGCAGAGAATTTAAATGGAAAAGGCTGAGGTGTGAATTGTCAGTTTCATCTTAATAGGATACTGACTCTGAAGCAAAATGATTTAATTTGTGTGTTAATGCTTTTACGTTTATTGCTTGTACTTGTTTCATTTGAGGTACCTGGTTAATTATTTGCTTATTTCAGCAGTTCTCCCCTTCATTGATCAATACGGTTGTAGAAGTGGGTTCTTTAACTCTACCATCCTTCCCGTATTCCGCAGAGCTTAGTAATAAGGGCTGTCCAGTTTAGCTTCGATTTTTCTCTGAGATTTCCACAAGAATATGACTCCATTTTTTTTCTGGGTTGTGTGGGTTTTTTCGGGTTTGTGTGTGGGTTTGTTTTTTTTTTTTTAAATAATGAAAGTGTAACTTGCCAGCCTAAATATGATAATAAGATAGAGTTATGGCTTTGCTGGTTTGATTTTGTAATGCATTTGCAAATGGGTAGTTTCACATGACTTGCCCTGTAAATAATATGCCCCATCCTTCATATAGTGATCCTGGAAGAAACTTGCTGTGTCTATTTTCCTACCATCCTTCTAGTGGCTGCTCTTGGCCTATGATTCCGGTTGCACAGTTTAGGGAGGGAGCTGGGTAAGAGAACACAGGCTGTCAACTGCTTGTGTCCTAACCATCAGCACAGGCTGCTCTGTGACCAAAAACAGACAGAGAAAGGGTAAAGAAAGCGGCGAAGGGATAGAAGGAAAATGAGTTTGAGAAGAGACAGGGAGAGAAGCAGATGATTTAGGAAAATGGCAGGTAGCATTGGCATTGCTAACCTTAAGAACTGAGGGGGATGGAATCCTTTTTAACCCATTTTTTAACTGTTGAACAGGTATTTAAAGAAGGAAATGAAGTAAACAAAATCTTAGGAGGATACTTTCACCTCTTGTTCAGTCTGTCATTCTGAGTTAAAACTTCCATGCATGCATGTACGTCTCAGGTGGAATTACCCTAACCTGACTCCTGCAATTAAGGACCTCCTATTCTTTACTTGTTTTTTAAGTAGAAGTATCTTTTCCTACCCCTTACACATTCATTTGACTCTTGGATTGAGTGCTAGAATTACTTGTTTTTTTGAAGAAACCAGATTAAGCTTCTTAGAAAAACTGCTTAGCAGTTCTTTCTCAGAGCTTGTATATGTAGATAAGGATAGATGCCTTGAATATCATCTGATACAGCTGTCAAAAAAATGCGCAGTCTTTCAGGCACAAAATCTCCTCCTTCATAGATAATACGTGCTCGGAAGATCCCTCAGTGTAACTTGCTAGTTCTTAAGTAGAAAATAGATCTTCAAAATATAGAAGGAAGCTGTTATACTGGGTCGCTGTAATTTGTCACTAGTACAAGCTATTTATATAGACTAATTGTAATAAAATACCAGAATACTTAAGCATTTTGTTACCTTACATCTGTAATTTTAAGAAGTGCTAGTAGAAATAATACAGTGCTTTTAATTGGGATTTTCAGACCATGTACTAGAAAAAAAAATTATGTAAAAGGCAGTCTTACAAACTGTTCCATTACTGGCAGCTCAATCCATAAATAAGCCAATTTTGGAATAAATCCAAAACAAGAGCGTAAGGGGAAAGGTATTGTTGGATGGTGTAGTGAAATGGGATGGGGTTTTTCACCTTGGGGATTATTTGCTGAAAATAGCGGATGTCCTACCATTAAGCTAAAACATAACATGTTTAAACATCCTTCTACCTGCACATGGAAACACCTTATTTCAAGGTCTTGGGTCATTGAAGTGTCATGTTGTAGCTACTTCTGGAAGAAGGACTTTAAAAAGAAAAAAGGCAAATATGAATATTTTTTGCAAAGTATTTGTAACCAGGATTTGTTACCAGTCTATTTGTAATGGTAACAACTTTAAATGAGGTTTTCTAGGGCTTACTTGTAAATAGTGGGAGATAGATTCCCTAATTGTGAAAAGGTGACAGTAAATGACAAACCAGACTATGTGTGCAACATTCACACGGTGGTGTTAAACGGGAGTGAGAAGAGTGGAACCATGTCAGCTAGGGTGGGACAGCAGGAGGAAGCAAAAATATGTGTATGTATACATACATATAAGTATGCTTATATGAAAAAAAAGAACAGAGGAGCCAAATACTTATGCTGTAAAAGGACAAAATGCTTGTGGAGAGTGGTAAAACGGAGTGAGCTAAAACTGGAAGTTATGATTGATCGAGAAAACAGTTAACAAAAAGTTTGAGAGCTGATTTGATCTCTCTGTGAACTTGGGAAAATGCCAAGTTGATTCTTCATATGTGATAGTCTTCTCCACAGATAGCAGAGAGAGGTTCTCACAGGTGTTGTCATATTGAGCGCTGCTGTATCTGGTAGCTTACAGCTTATCCACAGGAAAAGTCAAAATTTTGTAATGAATTACTGGCTTGATGAATATGAATATCAGAGGGTGAGTCAGGAAAAGAATGGGTGATGAAATCTACCTCTCTGCAGCTTCTGAAGTTATTTATCATAGAAGATCCTGAGTAGCTTTTAGCTAGTATTCTTCTATTAGTTGTGCCCAGAATGCTTTACCTGAATTCAGTTGATGAAATTATTGTATTTAACTGGCCTTATAGCTCCCTGTGTGCATTCTGATTTGTGAACAGCAGTGCTGAGTGTGGCTTTGGTTGCTGGAAGGGTTTGGTTGCTGGTTGCTGCTGCGTAAAGGGTGCAGGCTGAATTGCCTTTCTGAATTGCCTCCACTCACCTTGCAATTACATATTTAAAAGGAAGAAATGCTGGTCTCTCATCATGCTTCTGTGATTGTAATGTGGAAAGCCTTCTACAATTGAATTTTCTTTTGAGGTTACCTCTAGATTTTCAAGGGTATTTCCACCCTCATCTGTTATTCAAATCTATGTTCTTTTCTTTTTGATTTAGTCTTTTCCTTTGATCCAGCTGAAGTCTAAATTTGCTGCTTCCTGCATATCTCCATAGGCTGAGGTTCCAGCCCCGTAGAGGTCAGTTGAGGATTTTAAGATTCTTCTAATGAAACCAGGATTCTACTTCTGGGACCCTTGCTTACTTTACTTACGTTTTCTGACTTTACTCACTGGCAAAACTATTGTCTAATCTTGGCCCTTTTGCAGTGTGATACAGCAGTGTCACCTCTTTGCTTCTCTTGAAGTGAAACCAGCCCTTTAAAATGGCTCAGAATGGCTCTGCTAGAGCCATCTGTGTCATGTTACGGTCTGTTCCTTTAACATCCTCCTTTGGCACTTTCTCCGTCTGTAGGTCAAATATACATGTGCATTGATTTTTGTCTTCAAATTTTTTTTACATTAGTCCTGCCATGGCTGTTTGTCCCAGGTTTGTGTCTTGCTTTTTTTCTACCGACACTGCCAACTTCAGCTTTCTGCTTATGAACTTTCCCCACATCCTTTCCCCAAATCTGTTCTCTGCACGTAAGGAAAAACTGACAGAACCTGTGAAATCGCTGTCGGAACAGTCAAGCTCTTTTTTACGTCTCACCTTTGCTATAATGCATACAGAAAATCACCATCTGCTAAGTAGGTAGCGAGAGGTAGTTGTGGCAGGTGGCTGCAGATGGCATATAAATCTGGTAGAAGCTACATTTGTTGTCCCATCTTTTATTTCCTTGCCAGCACACCAGCTCCTTTTGTCTTCCTGCATGCCTTGTTTTTAGAGTATAAATTCTTTTGGACAGAGCTGTTGTTCAGTGTATTCCTCTTGTTGGACATCACAGTTCTGTGTGGTTGATTTTTTTATTTTTTATTTTTTCTGTCTGGAGTGATTTGTAACAACAGACGCTTTGTCCTGAACATGAATTTCACCTAACCTGCATATTTTAAGGAGCCTGTTCACCAATTCCCACAAAATAGAGAAGTGGGAAATTCGGTTTTAAACAAGTATCTACTGTTGCTAATATGATGAAACAAAGGAAACTTCTTTGTCTTGGTATGTTTGGGGTTTTTTGGTGAGCTGCCTTCCTTCCTTTTGATTTATGTGCGGTCTTTTTCTCTGCATTATGTCCTATGTCTTTGTGAACTTGTGAAATAGTAATCTGCACTCTCCATAATACAAATGCTGTGTTTTAAAAGCTCCATTATCATAGAATGGTTTGGGTTGGAAGGTCATCTAGTTCAAC
>VWZL01004143.1:1182252-1209543 GCA_013396915.1 Stercorarius parasiticus
CATCTCAAGCCTGTCCAGGTCCCTTTGGATGGCATCCCATCTCTCAGGTGTGTCAACTACACCACTCGGCTTGGTGTTACCTGCAAACTTGCTGAGGGTCCACTCAATCCCACTGTCGGTGGTGTTGATGAAGATGTTAAACAGTGCTGGTCCCAGCACAGAACCCTGAGGGACATTATGTGGAACTGCTGTTCAGAATGTTTCTGAGAGTAATGTGATGCTTTATGCTGATATTACAGAAGGTTCTGAATGAAAAATGCAGTTGGAGTCAAAACTTAAAAATGTTTATCTGCTGTGTTCTTGTTCTGGTTTTCATACTTCAGAAGCGTGCTCCGTTAAATTATGTTTCAGTGCTATTTCTAGATTATCTTCGTTTTCATTTTTTGCTAGTAACCTTAAAATAGTCTAACTTAAAAGGTTTTAAAAAATATAAATAATTGTGAACATGGGTCATTGCTGGAAAATTTGGGTCATTAGCTTAATTCTTCTGCTGTTTTTGCAGGACTACAAGAATATGTTGAGGCAGTCTCATTTCAGTATTTTATCAAAACACGATCTTTGATTAGTGTTGAAGAGATCAACAAACAACTAATATTTACAGCGGAAGACAGAGAAGAAACAACAAACACGGTAAAAGTTTTTCTTTTCTCATGTGACAAACATCTTTCTGAGATGGAAATGCAATGAATAGTCTTAGTCACGTTTTTGGCATCTGATTAAATAAGGCCAGTTAGTGAAATGGTATTAGATATACATGTGGGCTTTAACTCACTTGTTCAAAACATGCTTTTTATTCTGACAACTAGTAAACTAAATCCATGGGATACAAGTTTATAAATTTCACATCCTTTTTATTCAGAGCAAACTGAACTCCTTCTGGTAGGGGGAAAGATCCAGGATAGAGAAATACTAGCAAACAACTGTAGAGGAGGGATTTTTAATGGCTGGGACAGCCTGTAAGTTCTACTGGTGTACAGTGATGTAGCAAAAGTGGGGTGAGACAAACAAATGAAAGGCAGGATGAGCGCCATGAATGAAACCTTACTGAACTAGTCCCAGGAGGCACTGTGTTCAGCTTCTGTTAAAATGTACTGCGTACGTCTTAGCTTGGTCATTTGTTGCTTTGCTGGAGTTAATCTGGATGCCTCCCCTCGGAGGACAAGCTTGTGTCCCATCAGCCTTAGCCCTAATACCATGCCTGTTTCCAGACTTCCCAGACTCCTGCCCTGCCCTAAATAGAACTTTTTGCATCGGGACAAACTACGGCCACCAACAGTAAATTGGTTACAGTTTGATTGTTTACAGGAGACAAAAGGCAATTGTGTGGTAAGGTACAGAAACGTACATGCAGTGCACGTGCAACATACATAAATCCACAGCACTACTGCTTTAGATGAATTCCTGAGTCTGCCTCTGTTGAAGAGAATTTGTCTGTAAAGCACTTTTTATTCTTTCTTCATGCTCTTGGTAAGATATTTGCAAACAAGCCATTGTGGCACACTTGTTTTAACAGATTGTGAAGTTGTTAACCCCTTGCATGCCTGTGGCCAGATTTGCGAATTTGGGTGGATACTGTGTTAAGGGAACAGAAAGAAACCTGTGTTGTCTCCCAAGTTACCAATATTTTGGCAATAAGAAATATTGGAAACTTGGATATAGGAACAAACTTGTAACTTTGTGATGAGTTTTCTTCATGAAGTATTTTTTTAGCTCTTTTAATAAGCTCAGTTGCTATAAAATGGATCTGAGAACTATATCAGTTTCTTGTAGAAAATATGTTTTGAAATTCAAGATACTATTACAAAATGGTATGGTTTGTTTTCATAATGCAGACTCTTTGATTCTTGATAGTTTTGGTAGCTTTGGACAGACGGTTTAGGGAAAATTTAAATCTATTAGACTGAGATCTGTCAGCCAAAAAAACCCCAACCCAACAGCAAATGAATGCTGGTGCAGAGATGTTATAATTATGTTCAAATAGAGATGGTAGAAGCAGGCTACGTTTATTATGCTTGCTAGAATGGAAATCACATCTCAAGTGGAAATGATGCATTCATTTCCTGGTATATACCTCCTGGTATGCTGGAAGGAAATTAATAGTTCTGAAATCAGGCTGTGTGGAAGTGCCATGCAATTTAATTTTCCAGACTGTTTTTAATTGCCAGTTATGTTAGATAAGTTAGCGTGTATTTGAATCATTATAGACTGCTTTTTCATAGTTGTCTGTACTGGACTTCGTTCTGTTCTGTCCTCAGACCTCCAATTACAATGATGAACAACCGCACACTTGGAGCCTGAAGGTAACACCTGTAGATTACCTGCTGGGAGTGGCTGATCTAACTGGAGAGCTGATGCGGCTGTGCATCAGCAGTGTTGGAAATGGTGACATAGACACGCCTTTTGAACTGAGCCAGTTCTTACGTCAGATTTACGATGGTTTTACTTTCATTGGCAACACTGGACCTTACGAAGTATCTAAGAAGCTGTATACCTTGAAACAGAGTCTGGCAAAAGTAGAGAATGCTTGCTACACTTTAAAAGTTCGGGGATCTGAAATCCCAAAGCACATGTTGGCTGATGTGTTCTCCACCAAAACAGAATTGATTGACCAAGAGGAGGGTCTTTCTTAAAATAAGGAGACTGTTGCAACTCAGAAGGGAAGAGGACTTAGAGAAAGCTTTTTAGTTATGGTTTATGGGATTTTGACCCTTCTCGAAGCTTTTTAGGTAGAGGCATTTTTAGTTTTATCTATGAGAAGATTGTTTGCAGTGGTAATTTGTAACCAAAAATACTTTTTATGATGTGCAAGAGAACAAATGTTTGACTTTGTCCTCTCGGTATGGAATTTCCTGTATTGCTCCATTGTATCTTCTTTCAGAATGACCATCGTTTCCACTGCACTCTACAGCAGTGACTCTCAGTTGCGTGAGTCACCTCAAACTCTTGTGGTTGCTATTATCAGTTTTCAGCAAGCACAGCAGTGGGGAAAAAAAAATATGGTTGGGTACTGTTATTTAGTGTTACCCATAGGTTTCTGCTGACCCCTGTTTTATGAGTATTTGGGTTCTATACTCATGTCATACCTAAAACAATGCACCTGTGTATGTGTAAGTTCATCCCTTGACTTGAAACTGAGTTGGTCTCAAAGGTGCCATGCAACTTAAGTTTTCTCTGATTGATGCTTTTGAGCATGAAACTAAAGCTAAGTCAACTTTTCACCAATTGATAATGAAGGTGATCGCACCAGGTAAATACTAGTGTGCACTCATTATTTTGGGGTTCTGTTTAAACTGAGTTCTGTTCAAGTTAACGCTGGTACTTCACAGTTTTGATACGAGCTAGAAAATCCACAAAAAAACCCCAACTGTGGAATGTTTTGGTTTACGTTTTTTGTAATACAGTTTAATGCAGAATCCGACATCTTTCTGGTTGTAGACAAAAGCAGAAGACCTACCAAGTATGTTTAACATGAATAATTTGGTGTTAGGACAAGCAGTTTTTGGCCAAAGTAAATGCCGTGTGGTGTTGGAAGTCTGTTCTCCATTGTTTGTGCTGCCCTGAGGACCTCCAGTGGGGTTGAACTGGTATAAGTGAAAAAGGGCTAGCCAAGCTTTAAATATCTGTTAGCAGGAACTGTATTATGTGCGTGTTCCTATGGAAAGGAAATTGCAAACAGAAATAAGGCAGACATTCTGACTTCCACATTTATCTTTGAGGTGGGTATGTCACCATTGGCAAAAAATCAGGGCTTTCTGGCGGTGTCTGAAGTTATGAAAGTCTGATAATGTACATTATGCTAAAGGAAAACAGATAAAACAACATGATCTTTAGACTCCAGGAAATAGGCCTCCCAACTGCAATTGAAAATTCTGCATGTTTTTTATTTCCACTTCCATATGCTGTGATACTGCCAATATTTTTCCCATGAGCATGTCCTGAGTAGCTGGGATTATCTGATATATGGATAGGAATGGGTAAATACATTTCTGTCACATTTTGCCATTGTTTCCACGTAAAGCAATATGTGGTGGATTGAAAAAGGAGTGGCTTTTTTCCTATTGTTTAATACTATTTTTTACAATAAATTCTGAAAAGCAGTCACTGCCTGTACGTTGGTCCTTTTGCCTGTTGGTCCCAGCGGTAGATAACGGTGCGAGTTTCCCACTGTGCAGGACTTGACTTGGAAATTTCACTTTATTCCTATACTTACACTTTGAGGGATGTACTTTCTAATTCTTAACATCATAGAATCACAGAATGGTTCAGGTTGGGAGGGACCTTAAGGATCATCTAGTTCCAACCCCCCTGTCATGGGCAGGGACACCTCCCGCTAGACCAGGCTGCTCAATCTTTTCTCCCTAACTTTATTCTGTGAAGCCTAAAAACTAGTTAGGATAGAAACTTCATGTGATCCTCTTGAATTAAAAAAAAATGCAAAGGATTCAGATGACAAAACAAGTTTATCACTGGACTAAATCTGCAACAGTACCCACATTTTTACATCGCTCCTTGTTTTGTCTCTGCTTTTTTTTTTTCTGATGGGAGGAGGGGGGGAAAAAAAGGAGAAGGATACTTTATTAATAAGGAATGGTTTTGTGTTCTGTTTTTTTTGTTTGTGTTTCCCCCACCCCCGAAATATATGCATCTAGTATTTCAGTTGATGCAGGTGAGAGTATAGTTCTGTGTCTTTCGGCACAGCTAAATTTACTGCAAGTAATTGCACGCTGAGTGTATGTGTGTGAAGCGAAAGCAGATAGCTACTAGAGGTATGGTGTGATGTTAAACAGAGGTCTGTCTCTTGTCTGTCCTAGCAGCTATCAGGTGGAGTTTAAAAATTTTCATGGCACGATTTGAAAAGGGATGAGATGAACTGCAGCACGTGGCAGTGCCTGGCCGAGTGACATTCTGCCTCTAGCCATGGAACGAGCACACAGCAGCCACCACTTTAGCCAGCTACTGCTTTTGTGCAGTTATTCATTGTTTTAAAATTACAGATGTCCAAACCGAGTACTTTTTTCTAGCAATCTTCATACACAGAGGTTCTTTCAAAAAATACATATTGGTTCTAATGATTTCGAGATTTATATTTTCAGTAAGGCAAGAGAAAACACTTTAATGACAGGCGTGATTTCTAAACTTCAGGCTGCCTGCCCCTAATCAAAAGCTGTGAATAATTTCTAACAGGGAGCAAAGTGTATGTGTGGTGTATTAAAACACCAGCACAGATGGGAAATAGCTAATGGCCTGCAAACCTCCTGCTCAAGGAAATATTTTCCCCAAAAAACAATTACACTGTAGCTATTTGAAAAGTGACAGACATTTATCAGCAAAACAAGCTGCTAAACAAGCAATGGCATTTTTCCCATTTCTTATCCCATTACTCTGTGGAGCTATTGATATGCTTGGTCTGCGGCCAGGACAGGGCTACGTCATAGCAGATGTTTCGCGAGGGCAGCTCTGCGTGCTAAAAATCATCTGCCTTTCTAGAATCTCGTTTCTCAGAAATGATTTTTCTTTACGGGTTCACTTTTGTCCTGACTATTAATTTGCAGTGAGGAAAATAAACCCAACCGCATTTAGCTTTCCAGAACTGCCGGAGAAGTTATGCAAGAGAAACTTCCTGTTGACAGGACACGTATGTCTGTCTACTTAGAGTCCTGCTTACTTGGATTTTCAGTGAGTTTATTGAAAACCAAAAGCAAAAAAAAAAATTAAAATAGGACCTTTTATAGTATTTAATACTAGGTGCCTTATGGAATTCTATGGACTGGATTCTGGCACTGCCCTCAAAGAGTTCGCAAATTAAGAGTAGGCAAAAGAGTAGCCAAGACAAACAAAAGGAAGATGGTAGAAAGGGGGGGGGGGGGGGGGAAGAGACGGGGGGGAGNGGGAGAACAGGATTTTTACCAGAAGACTGCGTGTGGTAGTAGGTTGGTTTACCACTTCCCATTTCAGAAAAGAAACTTGTCAAAACTTCAGGAAGTCTGGAGTGTGACAGTAAAGGGTTAGTTGGGAAGGGCGAAGGCAGTGGAGAGGCAAAATGGAAGGAAGTGAGGTAGAGACAAAGGGGGGAAGAGTGGCAAGGAGTGGGACAGCGGGGAGGAAGAGCAGGCTGGGCTGCAGGACAGCGGGGGCACATGCGAATGGGGTGGGACTGGGGAGGACGTGGGACAGGAAGACAGCACTGCAAGAAGTTGGAAACAACACTTCGAAACCAGGTGACTCAGCTATAAAAGAGGCTTGGAGTTGACTGTAAGAACTGAATTTAAAACGACCACAAGGTCCCCAAAGCACCTCTCTATCCTTGGGTCATAAAAAAAGGGGAACTTGATTTTCTGAGCAGCTGAGAACCTGCGGGTCCCAGGCTGAGCAGGGTTTGCAGGCTCCCAGCTGTGCTGTCACAAGTCAACAACAAGCTCTTACTTCCCACACCACCCAACTTCCATGCATGTTCCCTTCGCTCCCGTATCGGTAGCCACAAACCTTGATGTGCGAACTACCACCATTTGCAGCTGTTAGAGACACGGTTAGATACACTTTTTAACGTAAAGGAATGCTTACGGTGACCACTGTTCGCCTTGTGTGATGTCTACGTGTCCGTTTCACTGTCCTTGCCGCTTCAACCCCCTCTCTGTTTCTTCCCTTTCTTTAATCATCCTTTCTTAGGCTGTAAATAGTTCCTTTGAGCCATTGCCCATGTCCATCCCACGGTTCAGTCCTTTCCATGTTTAGCTGGAATCCTGGGGTAAAATGTCTCCGTGCAGGAAGAGGAATCGGTAGGTTTCTTAGGTAGGTTTGTCAGATTTGTCTCAAATTTGGAAGCGGTGCTCTGGCTGTGAGGGGAGAAGTCTGCTACTCCTGCACTCGGGTCAGGCCTGGCGCACATGTCCTATGGCAGCCATGGTGCCCTGTGTCAGGATGGGTGGGTGGGCAGTTCTCGTGTTGCTTTCGCAGGTGAGCAAACCTGAGTTGTTCTGACGTTTGCAATCATCACGAGCCAAGGTAAATTGCCTAGAAACACGAAAGAGGTTTCTTCTCCAGTTCTGAGGAAGGTTATCTTTCAAGAGTGTTATTTCCCACCAACTCTACGTCTTTTTAGCTGACCCATTATCTCTTTGGAAGGCCTATTTTCAGAATATAGCAGAAGAGACTTGCCTATGACTTCTTCTGGAGCCAGTCGGTGCCTCCCTGAACGCTGGCCAAAAGTGATGTGATGGGTCCTTTCTCAGCTCCTCCCACAGACCGGGCAGGCTGGCTCTGGTGTCCCTCTGGCCACCCAGGGGGGGCTGAACTCTGAGCCTTCACTATTGGATTTTACAGACCAGTGACATGTGGGTTCATCCTCTTTTTTTTTTTTTTTTTTCTTATTACTAGTGTTCTTTTCATGCCATGCAGGTGTTTGCTCCTCACAAAGAAAGAAGCTGTTGTATAGGATCTGTTCCTCCACTGCCACAACACGTCAGATGACTTCTTGAGCCCATCATAAACTGTTTTTCGGCTACCGGTGCAGTGCAGGTTTCATGGGACATCATCTATCTTTGGGCACTTCTCCCACAGCCCTGTGATTTCCTGCAGGCTTGCAGGTCCCTTTTAATGCAGAAGGGTCCTACCACTTCCATTTAATTCTTCCTCAAGGTCCCCTCCTCTGATGGATTCAGCGAGAAGAGCTGACAGAACTGACGATGCTTAAGTGGATCTGGAAATAGCCCGGGTTTTGTTCAAATGAGCTTTTGCAGGCTTGGGGACAGGAACCAGATGGGTGAAGGATGGCCTTGAATGGACAGTCCTGGGTGTTCCAATGTCATGAGAACTGTTAAGCGCTGGCAGTCTCACCTCAGGAGGGAGAGGGGGTTGTTTCTCTCCTTGCAGCAGTTGGTGGGCATGTTTTGCTTCGCGTACCTCACACCTAAAGGGGGAGGGGATGGATGGGGCTGTGAGGGAAAGTGAGTACGGTGAAGCGGTGCAAGGTGATACAGCAGATCAGTCAGGAGCCTGGAGTCACACTCGTCTCTTCCAACTTCCAGCCCGGCTTCCCACCGCCGGGGCTCCTCCTGCTCGGGCCCGGCTGCCTGCTGACACCTCGTGGTGCAAAACGTTTCCTTTGCCTTCTTCACAAATCTTTTTTTTTCCCAGCCTTTTCAGCTCAGCCTTTTCCCCCGGCGTCTCGCAGTTGATACGCTGTTGAAGAAATGTTGCTTCACAGGAGCAAAGCAATAATTAGCAAATAATTTAGATTCTTATTTCTCAATTTGAGCTACCTGTGCAGTGTCCCACCAACTTGCAGCTACACCGATGTCCCTAAATCACTTGGGCTCATTTGAGATTCTTACCTCTCTGTAAACACTTTTATCGTCTATTAAATGTTGGGGTAGAGTTTTCCTGGGTCCTACTTTAAAAAGGCGTTGTGTGGGGAAAGGGGAGCCATGGGCATCTGTGGCAAGAGGCCTGAGTTTGTGACTAAATCTTAACGCTCGTCGTAAAGAACATGAAAGGTTTAGGCCCAACCTTCACAGGGCCTGTGCTCTACAGGAACTGACCAGGAAAAGTAGGGCAGCTATAAGCTTTCAATTTATTTTAGGTATGTGCTATACTTTAAATTCTCTGGGCCTGCCTTCTTACTAAAAGGGTATGTTGTCAATTATTAGAGAATGTATATTTGTTCTGCCATCTAGTGTCCAGCTCTAGAAATAAGCAAATCAAACTTTTGGGGTTTTTTGAGTTAGAAGTCATTTGTTGTTCTCTCTTTAAGTTCTTATAAACACAATTAGTGGTGCGGTGTAAGCTTTATTTTTAGACTTAGATATGCCTCTGATAGTAATAAATTATACTCAGCACCTTCTATTTGGAAATTTTGGGAATAGCAAGGAACAGCATTATGTTTATTTTATATCTCATCATATGTGTGTAGAGTGTTTTGAAGACAAATAAATAAAAAGCCATGAGAAACTTTGACTAGACGTGTTCTTGCAGAGTTGTGAATTATACAAATCCTCTTATTTGAACTACTGCATTTAAGGAGTACTAGTGCTAATAAGAATTTGTAGACTTGAGCCCTAAATCCCGTAATTTATATTATAATCATGCTACCCATACAAGAAAATGCAAGCCTTTTGTAGCTGTTGAACTGCTGGTATAAAATCAAACGCCTCCGCATGTGTGAATGTGCCCGTGTACTTCCCCGCCGTGACTGTGGCTGCCACAGAAGACCCTCCGGTAGAAGGCACAAGGGCCTTCAAACCCACGAGACTTTGTGTCTCTAGCATAAAGGAAGTGGCTGTGCTGCGCTCTGTGAACAGCGTGGGGCTGGGGCTGGCGTTTAAGGCCCGGGACGTTGCCCAGTTGATGCTAAAGGTGAGTCGGTCCCTCTGGTTGTCCCACCCCCAGCAGCTCTCCCTTGCCCTGTGCTGCTCAGGGCTGCCCCGGGTTGGGAGAGACCTGGCAGGCGCCACAGCAGAGGGGTGGTGAAACACCACAGAGGGCTTTTAAAGGGGATAACGCGGCCTGAGCTGCTACTTGGATTGCCCCAGTGGAAAGGCACCGATACCAGTCACTTAGAGAATTGCATCAATAGACTTTGAAATGGTGGCACTGTCACCGTGGAGGCTTATTTATTCTTCTGAAGGTCATTCAAGGGTGATTTAAGGGTCCTTCTCCTACAGGGCCCATTCATTACTGAGTACCTTCCAGAGGATACCTACCCTGGGACTGGAAGCCATTGAACAGCCCAGATCTCCCGTTTTTACACCCATCTCCAGGGTGGTGGGCAAGAAACGATGGGGCAAGGCTGGTGCATCTGGGCAGCTGGCTGCAGTCATCTATTGCTACCCAGGCACTCTGCAATACAGAATTAGCCCTGTTTTATGTTATATTGTCACGGTCATATCTGAGCACCTTTTGGCTTTTTGTAGCTTAGCTGGGGGCCAGATACCCCATTCATGTAAAGTGCTTTCTGGATAACAGCCACAGGAGGAAGGAGATGCTAGTTTGTTACAGAGCAGTTCCTTTGCCTGTGGAAGATCACAGGTTTTGGAGGGATTTCCGTCTTTTTCCACCACAGATTAACAAAGACAGCGATTTCATATTAACCTCTGAATGTATACAACACAACTTGCACTCTGTATAAAGGAAGGAGAGAGTTGGAGTCCTCTCAGTCTCTTGGATAAACTCAGGTGAGATTCCAGGTGATGGCTTCAGTAAAACGACTTCGAAATCCCTACCTCTGGCAGGGCAGGTAATGGCATCCCTCATCTGCTGAAATGTCAGCTACATCCTGCAGCTCTGCCTCGGGTCAAAGCTCTCCCTGAAGTCATCAGGAGCTCTGAGCTGAACTCCATGCTCCCTCTGGGCAGCAGGAAAACCTGGAGATAGGCACCTACAAAGGTGTCTCTGCACCTCAGCAGCCCTTGCCTGGCTCGTCTGTGGCCCTGCTTCTTTTTTTGTTCTGGTCTCCCTTGCTTTTGGGAATCGCGTTTTGCTGTAGGGTGTTACCACAGGGGTTTACTGATGCAGCACCTGAAAAACGAATAACTGGTATTGGGTACATACTTGCATTTTTGCCTTATTTCCTGCGCACTTCCCTCCCCCCTGTCCTGTGCACGCACACGGAACATACCTGTAAAGACATGGAGAAGGAGGTGAGGTGAAAGAGTTTGCTCACGATGAGTGATCCACTGTAGTAAAGACAACAGTTGGCTGAAAAAATACAGAAGAGCTGTACGAGTCTGTAGAGTGACAGGATGGGGAAACAGGCTGCGTGTAGGTGGATGTGAAGTGATACACATAGGGAAAAATAACCTCTGTGTCCCCCCGTCAAGAGCCAAATGTTGGGATTTCTTCCATGAAAATATCAACTCAGTGCTTGTCGGCAAGCAAAAGAAGCCAGTCAAATGTTTGTAAGTATTAGGAAAGGACTAGGAAAAAGACAAGGATATGCTGTATAAATGTCACTATATGAATCCCTGAGTTACCTGCGTTTGAGTGTGACTCTCATCCCTCATCTCAAAAAGGATATAGCAGAACTGGAAAAGGTCCAGAGAGCGCAGAAAGGATGACCAGAGATAGGAAATAGTTTCTCTGTGAAAGGAAACTGTGGAAGTCCAGTAGGCTGGAATCCTTCAGCCTGGAAAAATGGTGTTAGGGAGGGTATAATAGAGGTCTGCAGTTATGTGTGCTGTAAAGAAGGTGGATATGGAGCAACCGTTCACTGTCTCTTCCAAGAGAAGAATCAGATGCCATCAACTGCAGCTGGCCATAGCCAGGCTTGGAGCAAGCACCAGGAGCTGGTGCCTTGAGCAGCGGTGGAGACCTGGGGAACCCCTCGCCCAAAGGCCATGCACACCTGGGGGACAACAGCCTGTGCTCTGGGCCTGCTGCTGCTGGTGTTTTCCCCCTTCTTCCCAGGAGGGGGATGGAGGAGGTCTCCTGGGAGGCCCTGTTTGTGCGGAGGCAGCCATGGACATGGGGAGGGAGGGTGTTGGCATAAACTGCTGCAGCCAGACTTACGCTCTCATGTGTTACAGCACAGGAGAATAGAATTTAAACAAGGTTTCCCAGGTCATCAAAGCCAAGCGCTTTCTACCAGAGCCAGATACGTCTTACACCTTTCACCTCAAGCTCCCTGAGCAAACCGCTTGGGTTCCTCACGCAGGGCTCGGGGCTGGGAAGAGGACAGGGTGAGGGTGGCCACAGCTCCTTAAAGACAGCAGGGCACAGCCTGGAGAAGCGGTGGGGATCCAGACTATGCATGGGGCACTGCACAGGAGAGACCACTTAGGCACCTCAACACAAAGCTACTGCGCTTCAGGCACAGCTCTATGGCACAAATAGGACCATCACAGCATACCCAGGGCTTGACCTGAGCTCTCGCCTCGCCACAAAACTCGCCCCGCTTGAGCTAACACAGGTTTTGATGTTGATGTCCTTAAATTGTTTGTCTCTGTTCGTAACAGGCTTGTATTGATTTAGGTTAATTTGGTTACCCAAACAAAAAAGGGTTGTGCTGATTACTCTAAATGGATTAAATAGTGATTTTAGTTAAACTGATGGCAGGGTTGTGTGTAGACAGGACCTGGAGCTTTGTAAGCTAATGACTTGGCAGTAATGCAATGAGTTTTTTTAGACAGCTGAGACCAAGCTGGTGTTTTAAATATAAGACCGTAAGTGTTACTATTCTAGTAAATGGTTCCCAAACGTGATAATATTTCACTAACTTGGGCTCCGTCTGAATCCTGGCAAATCTCTTCGCTAACTCTCGCCTTTCTGATAAGAATTTGGCAAGTATTTTTATTCCAAATGGATTTTGCATTAAATCCAAGTGTAAAACATGGAAAATTTCAATTTTTTGGAAAGATTTTCTAATTTTTGTTCACTTTCCCAGCCTGCTAAATTTTCCACATTTTTGGCAATAGAAGAAAAGTTTGTCTTTGTTTTTTATACAAATTCAGATAGAAGAAAAATGTAAATGAGCCCAGCTCCTGCCAACAGCAGTGATTTTTCCCCACAAGTGTGACCTGAGAGGAGGACAGGTGCGGAAGCAGCCACTGTTTAATTTCTTCACTCAGAAAAGAGCAAGGATGAGATTAGATGAGATTAGATTAATTAGGTCATTAAATCTTTCATGCCCATATAATCTCAATGGGAAGAAACCACTGTATCTGCATAAAGTCTTTCCTGCCTGCCTCTGAACCAGCCAACTGAGTTTCTTCCAAGTGAATCTGCCTTCACAGGTCTTTTCTCTATCAAACTGTAAATCCCATTTTGAGTCATCTGCTTTCTCTGTTGATGTTTTTATCTCCAGGTTGGGAATGAAATTTGAAGAGACAAATGAGTCACTGAGCTTTGGTTATCTTTGATTTGCAAGGAAGTCTACTGAAATACTGAATAAGCCTTAGCTCAGAAAACAACAGTCTGGTAGGTAAGCTGTGATCTGTTCCTGTCTTAGGCAGGTTTATGGAAACAGAAGCAGAAAGCTGGTGGCAAGAATGAGAGGAGACTTCATGCGTCATAGGACAGAAAGAAAAGGAGGAAGAAAAAGCTCAGGGCTACCAACAGGACAGCAACTGGAGACCAAGAATCTGAATTACCTAGAGAAATGAGTACATGGTAACCCAGCGTGCACTAAGATGAATTTTTGGCAAAGAGGTTTCTATACCACTACTGTATGTTGGATCCTGGACTTTCTGTATTCCTGGATCCTGGAAACTGGATCCCAATAACCTGGAGTACACGTAGAAGTGAAGCTGTAGGAGAGGGGCAAGGCACAAATCAGGCAAATCAGGGGTTAGAGCATTTCTGGAGGAGCTGAGTTACCCAGAAGGAGTAACAAACCAATTCTCTGTTCAAAACATAGGCCAAAGAAATCAAGGAAATAAGCACCATAAAAGCAAGTGGGTTGCGTGTGACTCAAATGCAGCAGCTTCCTGGGGGTGGTGGTCAGTAATGGGGAGGGAAGCACAGTCCCACAACCGTAAAGTTCCAGTCTGCTTGTAACCCTTTGGAATAAGCACTGCATAAGCCATCCCCATCTTCACCAACCCCCTCACCGGAGTGAGCTGTCAGTGGAAGGATGCCCTTTCTCCCCTCCTTCTAACCTGCAGCGTGTCCTCAGACGTTTGTGCAACCCCTGTGGCTGCGACTGCATTCATCCCTCTCGCGTACATCCTTAGGGCCCATGACCAGGGTGTATCGGCATCACAGGAGCATCGACACATTGTCCTCATGCAAGGGAAAGGGAGCTGATGCTCCACTATGCATGCACTTAGGATACGGATACAGGGGCAAAGCAGGGCCCTGGGTCCACATGCCTCCTAGAACCCTGTTCATTCCCATTCATCACCCAGGGTGGAACATCCAGCACCCATAAAGCAAACCTCCAGCAGAAGCCAGGAGCTCTTCCCCATCTTGTGGGCTGATCACTGAGACTTCTCATCCACAGACCATGGAGGCCAGGGGCTTGGGAGCAGAGTTATTTGACAAATAATAATTAGAATATCATCTTCTCACCTTGAACAACTGAAATGTGGGTGGATGAATCTTAACCAAACTGACCAAAACACAGAACTGATGGGACAGCTAGACTGGGAATGAGGCCATTTATCCCCTCCTCCCTTTTGCCATCAGGTGGTGTCTAAGAGCTCCTTCTGGACAGCTTTAAAGCTATTCCAAGACTCACAGCAGAAAACTGTTGTCCATGAGGGATGCCCTGCCCTGGAACACAACCCTCCCTGGGCTATGAGTCGTAAAATAAACTCTCAGATCAGAACGGCTGGCTTTACTACAAAAGACTACAGAGATCACAATGAGTAAAAGAATATCCTACAAAATCCTTCTTCAGACTTCCCCGAGCTTCTTCCATGAAACAATTAGTGGATGCTCTTGTTTTGAACTCAGTGACTCACTCCTGTAATTCAGTTGTGGCCTGTGATCACTGAGTCGCTTAATGCGACGCAGGGAAGTAGGCAATTGTGAGAATTTCCTCTCTTCCTCCCTCAGCCTCTTGTTGTAGCTCTGAAGCACGTTATGCTGCAGCACCATGCGACCGCAGTCTGGATGCTCGCATCCCAGATGTGCTGGCTCACCCTTCAGGCAACACTTCCTCGCACTCTTAAATGATGATCAGGAAGGTTTCTCAAAGAGAAAATGCATCTCACTGTGTTTTTCAGTACTTCATAATCCAGCTGCAAGTGCAGTCCTTTTCTCAATGGTCTTAATAGTTAACGTTGTGGCTTGGCTCTACTAGAGTTCTATTTCTAATTTGGTATCTTCTGTGTGTGTATTTGTAAAAGCTCCATTAAGGATAATAGACTATTAAAGCAATTACACTGGCTAATGTCTCCCACATTCTTTTCTATTAACCATATTTAACTTTGCCAGTCAGCTGTATACTTACTGTTATGAACTAGTAAGTGATTTTTAATCACTGGAGTTGCGTAACATATGTATAACTTTCCAAGTACATGGTAGGTACAAAAGACTTTTAACAATTAAACCAAAAGTGTTTCCAGAGATTCCCAGCACCCACGGAATGTGTTTGGAGGCTTCTCTGTGCTCACTTTGCCTTGGTCATGCTGTGATAATTTTGGCAGCAGAGCAAGGAAAAAGCCCTCAATAATTTGCCAACTTTTTCACATCTAAAAGAGGGTGAAAACAGAAAACTAGAAAATTCCTCCTGCTGGTACCGCGCACCAGAAACCCTCCCCTGTGTCCATGAAACAGTGTTGTGTGTTTGTCACGAGGAAAAGACTATTTCATTCTCTGGCTGCTGCTCCCAAACGCTACATTTCTGCTGTTGACAGGAATGGCAGAAGGGGCTGTCGCAGGAGTGGCCCAGAGGGAGCAAGATGGAGTGTCCTGCACACAGGGATCCCTCTGGCCCCCCGGGTGACTGAGCCAGTGACTCCCGTGCCACAGGCAGCAGCTGCTCCTTTGTCAGGGTTTGGGGACAAGGGCTTCTCCACGTGATGCTCAGGCTTCTCGCTCATCTGCTTTTGACTTCCCTCCGCTTGATCTCTCAGACACTTTCCCCCCCTTAGTCTCTTTGTTATTTCCCTTCAGTGGTTGCTTTCCCTCTTACCGCTTATCTTCATTTCTTTCCATTTCTCCCCCTTTTCCTCTTTTAGCTTCCCTATTTCTCTTGCTTTCCCTCTTGCTTTCTGCCGAACCACACTCACCGCTTTCCCCCTTTCTGATCATTTTCACAAGGGATGAATCACAGCAGCTCTGTTTGCATGGCCATTTGTATGGCCCAGAGTCATCTCCCACAGCCTGGGGTGCTCAGCTGAGGAAGGCGATCTTCCTTGGCTCCCTCTGCATTCACTGGGGAGAGACAGGAGCCTCCAGAAAGTGACCCAGATTCTAAGGGTGTCAAAAGACCTTGTGAAGACTGATCTCCTGCCACAGTTTGTCTGCAAGACAGATGAATATTCTAACTTATGAGCTTTGAATTGGGGGACAAAAGTTATTTAGTACAAATCCTGCTTTTGCACAGTCTTTTGGCACATATCAGATGGATGGGGAGTACAAATCAGAGCATGTTCTCTCTAAGCAACGTTGCCCTCCCTGGTGCCAGACTTCTGCCTGCACCCTGATGGTCAGCACAAGTCATGCCTGCAGCACGGCAGCAGCCTGGCTGGCAGACCCCTGCAGCAACTTTCAGCCACCCCAAAATCCCGTCTCTGTGCTACAGACAAAGCATTTGGTCCGACTTGAATAAGCCAAGTGAGCGGTTTTGCTCCTGTTCCTTTTTAGCTCTAAATATAAATGTCATGTAAGGAACAAGGAAATAAAAGTGAAAAGGGAAGCAAGACTTTCATTCTCACGCGACCATTTAAAAGTAGGTGTCTGCACAGTTTCCACAGCTTTCGTTTTGCCGGGAGAATGTCTCCCAGGGGCTAACTTTAACATTTTGAATGGAACCATGTTTAGCCTTTTCAATAGCAAATCACACAGGAACTATAAACTGCAGATGCAGTCTTATCTCCATCCAGACATTTGTTCCCAAAGAGATTTTTCCAGTTCTCTGTGATCAGACCAATAAAATATAGGCGACATTATAACAACCCTCCTAGAGTTTCTCCATAGGTATGCTCTATTTATACTGAGGTTGCTGACAAGCTGTTATATGGTGAAGGTCTATTTTCTATGTAGAAATCTGCTCCTACAATCTGCCTGTGAGATTTTCTCAATGGCTTTCCTAAGATTTCACCCCTAGCCTGGTGATCACAGCTTCTATTCCTTGCTGATCCAGGAATGCAAAAATCTGTCAAAGTCGCAAGCCCCTTGCCCTTCCCTGTGCATCTCTGCCCTCCCTTCCCTTTTAAACACTTGTGGTCACAGGAGGGACGGATGACCACTGTCCTGATGAAGGTCCCTTGTCCCCCAGGCAGTGGAACACTGTTTCCCACACTTACCTCTTCTCCACAGGTCACTGGCGGAGGGAAAACTGGGTCCACATCCACATGTTCTTTGGCCCAGATAGCTCTTGGGAGTATTTTTGGTTAATTTTTATTACTGACCACAGGACATGACGTAACAGAAAAGTGTAATTCCTTGGCCTTTTGTCTGACCAAGGTGGCTGCTGTGGCATTGGCTGCTACAGCTCGCTCTCTGCCCCCCGACTGCCATTCTGTGTGCAGGTGACCTGGTGGCTTTGATAATCAAATTTTTATTAGCCTGTTAAGTAAAACGCTGGCATCGAGCCACTGGCAAATTGTAAAGCTAGCCAAATAATTGGAATAATAATTCACTCATATTGAATGTCGTTCATTTAAAGGTGGTGCTTATTTCCTGAATGGAAATGAATCTCTTCTAAGGATTTGGTTTAGATTAGTTCACTGCATGGTTTATTTCAGCCCTATAATTTTACCACTGATACATAAAGTAGGTTCATAAACAGAGCAATAGAGCCTTGTCTGTGCTAGGAGATGGTGCTATGCACTAATGTAAATTATAAATGTAGAGTTAGAAAACCTAACAAGCCCAGCTGGCAAACTTCCATGTATTATCTCACAATAATTGCTTCCAGCCAGTAGACATTTTTTTGTACAGCAGAAGACAGGTTATTTATATTATATATTTAGCCTAAAACTGTAATAACATCCTCTGGCAAAGGTATTATCTGATGGTGTCTGAAATGGAACCAGCTTTCCTCTTTCCAGGCATTAACAAATTAAAATCTTTGTGTCATCTCATGGCATTTCCTGAATTGGAGAATAAAATGAGGAGGATTTTTTAATTCATATAGTTTATTTCTTAAAAAGTAAATCTATTTTTGACAACCAGGTTTCCCAGCATTGTTACGTGTGGTTTGTATCACCAACCAGAGAAATATTTCCTTTATGATTCTAATCAGGCAGAAACAACAGTAGCACTAGCAGGACTGGCTCTCGGCTTAGCACAGTCAGAAAAATACCTGTGAACAAGTAAGGCATGTGAAGGTCACGGAAGAGAGTATGTTTTTTCCTGTTGCCCCAGAAATGCCTGGATGCCTGCTATGTTGCCCATCCGCACATTCTCAGGCAAGCACTACAGTAGTGAGGATGTGAAGTCAACGATTAGGAAGACTAATAAGGGTATGTTTTAGAAATCTTAGGCAGAGACAAATCTTAGTGACAGGCGAGGCTCTCTACTCAATGTAGCTGTTCCTTCTGCCGGTGATGACAAAGTATGAGAAAGTAGGAGGATGGTACTCAGGATTTATGAAGATATCTCAGGTGCTTTCCAGTTCTTCGGTAACTTGTGAGGATGTCATGAATATTAAGAAACTGGTTGGCCTGAGTTGCCCGCTCCCTCCCCAGTCATAGGTCTTGGCCGAGGAAGTCTCTGCCAGTGTTTGGATTAGGTGACTTTTGGGTCCTGGCACAACCCCAGAAAGTCAGGCTGTGCTAATGAGAGGCTCCGTCTCAATAAGGGAGACTAGCCTCAGGGTACTCCAGGCAGCTCGGCTTAACCTCTGCCCTGGGCAAAGTCACTAAAAATAATTTAATTACTGGTAAAGGACCCAATCAGTTGTGAACTGAAGATGCTGATGTAGTAAATGTGGAAGGCATTAATGAAAGCAAGCCTTGTCAGGCCTGAGGCTCAGTATTCACTGTTGATGAGAGGATGAGTTTGTTGGATATGGACCATCATAAGTGTCAGAGTTTTCTGTCAGTTATTTGAACCAAGTATCACTCAACAGCCTGATTTAAAAAAACAAACACAAACAACAAACCAAAAGGTAGAACTATCTAAGATCAAAATATTGAATGGTATGAGACCTGGTGGATTGAAAAGGTACAGTTGTCCAAGGAGAATTGTTAAGGAATGGGAGTTACTGTATGCAGCAGTATAAGACTTACTGCTGTTCAATGTTTTTATCAAGATCTGAGAGTAAACATAACATTTCTGCTAAGAAATTGGATAGTCCAAACGCTGGCCAGGTAGCAAATAATGATGAAAAGAAGAGCCACCTAGTGTGGCCAGGATTGCTCAGTAGAGAGCTCATCCAGGGTAGTGATGTCTTAGAACAGTCCCAAGATATCTAGCTAAATTAGATATCTAAAAAGCAGGAATAGAGGCTGTACTTACAGGAGATGAATTTCAGAGAGTAAGCAGTGACTCTGAAATACTTTGGAGAGGTCAGAACAGAGAAGCAACTCAGTAGAAGCTCACAACGTGATGGGAGAAAAGGTGTTGACTCTCTTTGGACACACAATTGGTGAGAAGTGGGTAGGGATCAAAAGCCCCACATGAAACCATTGCTGGAATACGTATCCCGCTGAAATGTTCCCACTGAAAAAGAGCACTGAAGAATTTTCTGCCAGCACATCAAAGGGTCACAGAAATAAATCAAGAACTGCAAAAAAAAAAAAAAAGAAGGCCCTTCATCAGCTGCTGTAGAGTTCACTTTTTTTAGTTTATTCAAAGGAAGAAGATATCAGCCTTTATCACCCAGGATATAAATACTTATATTGGGGTAAAACCCCAGGGTGAGATTCAATCACCTAACCACAGTCACTTACAACATGTTAGATGCCAGATGCGTGACTCCTCCTTCCGGCAGAGGGAAGGATGAGATAAACTCTTAACGCCCTGCTCAATCCTGCGTCCCAGAATCTGCTGGATATGCCACAAGCTCAGAATTAAGCACAGCGTGCACTCCCTGCACTAAGCCCTTCAGTCTTCCCATGTCAGTGAGTTCCCCTAGCTGCTCTCCAAGCTCTGCAGGTAGCAGAAGAGTTGGTTTAACAGAGCGGCAAAAATCCTCTGCAATTACTGCTAAGGTAGCCACACGCAATCAGAGGATAACCTGCAGTTCCTGATGTAAATGCCAAGGACAGTCTCAGCACACACGTATGTGGATCAAGTTGGATTTGAAGCCAAACCCCAACCTCCAGCTGGAGACCCAGTCCCCGGACTGCAGTCCTGTGCTGGCACCCCTTGGGTTCCTGGCATGCAGTTCCCTGTCTGGCAAGGAATACCCTTTACTGATTTGCACTTTTAATATCTTGGTTTTGTGCTTAATACACTGTTTAAATGCTGCTACAAGTATAAGGCATATTGGCATGAGAACAGGAAAAACAAATGCGGCAGTAGCTCGTTGCCAATGCTAACATGGTTGAATGCTCTGGGTGGCTGGGTACTTGAGCAGCTCTGAGGAGCTCAACCGTTGTTGTGCCGTGTCCGTACAACCCAGGACACGTACTGTGTTGACTAGCTGTGGGCAAGTCACAGGATCATTCCTCACACAGCATTTTCCCTTGCATCACAGCACCAGCAGGCCATTTGATAGCACTGATGCAGTTAGCCGGGAACCGGCAGGAATGTGGGAAAGCCAGCAAGAGCAGCTGTGTCCCAGTGCTGCAGGGTGGGACAAGCTGTTGCCACAGCTCCGTGAAGGTATGAGGTGTCTGTGAGGGACTCTGTGACTGCCCAGACCCCCGGCATGCCCTTCTATGTCATCCTCTCAATCCACACAGGAAAACGGATGTATACAATGGATGTATACAATGATCATCCCATGGGTAAGATAAGTTAAAGGGGTAAGGTCCATTAACATGAAAGCTACAGCCAAATAATAAGTTGAAATCCAAATACACGCATGCTGCGAAAAAGAACATAATAATGACGGTTCAACAGAAAACAATTCCATATCCAGATGTAAAAAGATGAATGCGGGAATGCTTGTTTACTTAGTGGCTGTACTGTAATATTTAAATCCCTATTTCTGACAAGCTGTAGATAAAGAAGACTGTGAGACAAATAAATTTGGGGCAACTGGGGATTTGGGGGGGTTAGTACTGTAAAAAGGATAGTTGCTGAGAAAAACATGTTTATTCTGCTTTTTAAACCACCAGTGCTCCTGCTTTCATTTCTCCCAGTTTTGTTCCTAGGTGATCTACTGACTTAGAATTATGGCTGGTACATACTGCTATGAGTAAAGGTTCCTAAAACCCATTTTTAAAGCCTGGAGAACAGCAATATGAATCCTCCGCTTGTTTGGTAGTGATCAGGTGTCTCTAGAGAAACTAATGATTTTCTTGGACTAATTTAAGTTTATAGAAAGGCATTCAGTCAAAATAAACATCCAAAGGCTTTTGATTTCTATATCCGCTGGATTAGGACTTCAAAAATTTTTAAGTTATCTATAATATATGATTCTTAATCCCATAAATATTTTGAACTGAGTGGTAATGAGCTATCAGCTTTACTCTTGTTTTGAAGTCAACCCTGACACTCGTTGAGTCACCGTCTGTGGAACAGGATCAGAAAATAATGCCAGCAAAGTCAACCAGCTGCTCCTTTAACAGCTATAGATGAAAAGCGAAAAAGATGATTCTGGAAAGTGAAATGTATTCACCTGTAACAACAATCACGTTAAAGTCTCATCAGCTTCTTTCAGATTTTCATGAGTATGTTTTAAAAAGTTGTTTAAATTTTTTAACAAAATCCTGGCTTAGCTGAAGTCTCTAGGAGTTCTGTGGTTTAATAACTGGGACAGGGACTTTCACCTTTTGTATTAAGCACTCTGATTTATTTTGTTTAATTATCTATTATGAAGATTACCTTTATGCTAATCACACCACAAAGCACGTTCCAGAGTTATTGTAAGTACCCATAGAGTTAACTAAAGCACAAACAAATTTAGAACATTTCATTTTGGAGAGGGCATGATCATATATCTAAGCTAAGCACTGATTAAAGCTGTGCAAAAAAATTTTGCTTCAATTCTGTGGATGAGCTAAATTAAATGTACTTAAAAGTTCTTTGCAGATTAACCGAAAATGCCCTTATTTTTACTGTTTTTTGATGGAAAACAATCCTTTGGGAATAAACTCTATCACTGAAAGTGAAATGAGTTCTTCTAGTTCTGGACGTTTAAAGTGAAAATGAAGGAAAAGTGAAAGAAAGTGTTAGTTTTCCCTGCAAAAGATGTTACTGTGCCGAAAAAAAAGGTGGTGAGCTGAGCCACGAGGGTGTGCAGGTGAAACGGAAGCAGCTTGGAGGTTGTGGCTCCAGCAGGACCAGGCAATGGAAAAGTATTGGCCAGGTTCTGGCTTGTGCTGAGGGCAGCAATGTGGGGAGCAGGAGCCCACGGCCACAGCACGCCACTGAGCTGAGCTGCCATCTCCCAGCCTCCTGGCCAGCTGTGGCTATCACCATCCCTTGTCCCGAGTCTTCTGGTGTGATATGGCAGCTTGGCTGGGTGCTCTACCTCCCCATGGGCACAGCCTCCATCTCACTCTGGTCTGCCCCAGCCCATGCTGCTGCTCTGCCCCAGCCACCCCTTCCTGGCCTCCCACCTCATTGCAGCTTCCCTAGCCCATGCTGAAGCAAGGCTTCAAAAGGTGCCATGTAAATGGTTTTTAAAGTGAAGGAGAGATGATGTGAAAAAGAGAAAATCCATATTAGAACACGAGGACATGAGCATGATGGTTATTTACTCTTCTGCTCTGTGGTAGATGCTGCAGTGCCACATGTGAGCCTAGGTTAAAAAGATCAAGATGTCTTGATCCTGGTGAGATCAAAATAAATAAGTCTAACGTGTCTGGGCTTTCCTCATTTTTATGCTGGGCAAAACCTTTTTTTTTTGATTCTGAATTTGACTTGAATTTGCAAGTAGAGTTGGCTTCCCTTCAGCGGCATGTTTTGGTGAATACAGTATTTACTACTGAAATAGAAAAGGTCTCTGGTGCAGCAGTGATGGGGTAGGGAGTAAAGAACAAAGATGAATGCAAGAAGAAGAAAAGCAGAGTTTGCAGCTGAGCTATGAGACGAACCAGAGGTCATAAGGGACAGAGCTACAGGAAATCTGTTCATGGTGGCAGCAGGTGCAGGGGGGGATCTCTCATACACTGATGTCAATTGGAAGCGAAGGTACCACACAAAGAAGCAGCCATGTGTAGACAATGAGAAGCAGAGAGGCCGAGACAAGGAGTAGAAAACAGAGGGGGCAATTTTGAGCTGGCACGAGGGCTCAGGAAGTCATTTGAGAAGGAAAGAGGCAGCAGCACTGCCTTCAGTACACAGCAGGGATTGTTAAAATTTGGTGGGATTTCTGATGCAGCATGTAATGCTGTAGTTTCACAGTTGCTTTCAACTGGAGAAAGGCTTTTGGTGAAAAAAAAAAAAGTTTAAATCCACATCTGTTCCCAGTTTACTGTTAAGCCAGAGAAACGCTCTTGCCAGCACAAAGCAGGCAGCAGCATGGGGGAAGGGAAGGAAGGCACAACTGGAGAAGAAGTAGTGGAGGGAGCAGGCAGGACCCCTTCTTTTGGCAGCTGTGCCTGTATACGCCATCATAATGAAAACTGGAAATTAAGAAGTAGCAAAACACTCCAGCTCCCTCCAGTCTAATCTAAGATAGAAGATAGCCATATTGTATCTTCTGTTAGGCATGCTCTTCTGTGTAATTTCTTACACCATCCATCTCACTCTGAACACCTAAGTACTGCCCAAAAGTACATTTGGGCAAACTGTAGGTGGGTAGGTTTCCCTGTAAGCTCTGGATGTCTCACCATGTCATTTTGATCAGAAACACCAGAAGGGCACAATTCAAACAGCATTAAAACCCAAGAATACTATTCTCACCTAGTAGTATTTGCTTCAGAAGTCTATCTGCTTCCTGCACCTTTTTCCCCAGGTACGCTTAAGTCCTCTGTAGAAACTATCTGCCATCTCCCTCCAACTCTTTTCCAACGCTCTGGCAATTGAACGAGGGTGGTGGTCCAAAAGCAGCTCCTCTCTGGATAAAGGAAGAGATTGCAATGTTCAATATAATTTTTATATATATATATATACACACATATGTACACATATTCACACATACTGCTGATTATCTACCAAGGCAATGAATCACAGTCTGCTGAATATTCTGTCGTGGTGGGACTTTTTTGTTAAATGCACACATTGATGTGAATATACGTGAGGTAAGGCAAAGCCACCTAAAGCAGAAGGGTTGAAGTTTGGGATAAACTCTTGAAGTAGATTCAGAGCAAATGCAAAGAACCCATTAACAGGGCTTCTTTCTGAGCACGGATCATGCCGTGTTTCTTTTGAATATTAGTTTAGAGAATGGTTACCTTTTGGTAGCTTTGGATTGATTGATTAGTGTCTCTAGAACCTCTGTTGTTCAACATGAAAGCACTTGAAGCAGGTCTGCTGATGTTGCTGAGCTGTTTGAGGTAGCAAGAAAAAGGGCAGGCTGCAAAGAGCTGCAGAAGGACATTATGGGGCTCAATGAGTGGACAATCAAACAGCAGATGAAATACTCACTGTGTATAAATTGAATGAGCACCTACCAGTAAGAACAATCCTAGCCTCTCATATAAGATGAAAAGCTCTGAGATGATCACCGCCACTGAGAAGGAAACCATGGAATTAGTTACATATCAGAAAATATCAGCTAAGTGTGTAGTATCAGTCAGAAAAAACAAATCAAATGTTACAGACTATTGGTAAAGAACACAACAGGAAACATGAAGATGTCACCACTGCAGAAATCCATAGCTAACCTGCACCCTTACTTAGCCCCCGCATCCCAAAAAGCAGAAATAGAAAAGATTTAGAGAGGGGCAAAAAAGATAATCATAAGTTTGGAGCAGCTTCTGCACAAGGCCAGTCTAAGCAGCTTAGCACAGCGCAGTTTGGAAAAGGGATCACACCATGTGATAACACATACGGAAATCATCAGAGGCACGGACACATTGGGAAAAATCTCTGTTTCTTCAAGCATAAAAATCTGGCAGCTCTCAAAGGCAGCTGGCCATAGCCAGGCTCGGAGCAACACCAGGAGCTGGTGCCTCACGCAGTGGATGGAGATCTGTGGAACCCCTCACCTGTGGATGCTGTGTGTGCCAAAAGCTGAAGCGGACTCAAGGGGAGGCTGGGCACGCACTGGGAGAGCGTGAGATCCACTGCAGGTTACTGACTCGACAAACCAAACTGAGCTGAGAAAGCCCCTTGGGCAGAGGGTGGGAGAGTCCAAAGGGGAAGTGGTGTGTGTGTGCTGCCTTGTTCCTAGTCGTGCTGAGGCTTGAGTAGGAGCCAAGGCTGCGCTAGGTGGGCCCTTTGTCTGCATCACCACAGCTGCCCTTTGATAACAAATCTCTCTCTGACTGATGGGAGCTAGCACTGACATTGTCTGAATCAGATGCAGGACAGCAGGGCTGAAGGAAGAAGGAGGAGAAGGATGCGTGGCTATTTTTGGCGCGTGAGGCACAGCTGCTCGCTATCTTCTCTCACAAGTCAGGAAGGGCGCAGACTGGAACACGAGGTCAAAACTCCCTTAGCATGTCCTGTACGTCTAAATAAATGGACTGAAACCTGGGAACATCAGTAAGCTGTCAGTTGTTAGATAAACCTGGGCTTTTTTTTAGGAACTTTTCTGAATGTTATGAAAACTTCCCAGTGCACGGGATGGTATTTTTAGCTTATAATAGCATTTGCTGTACCTGAGAGGGCAAAAGCATTTTTGAAGACTAGGATGGACAGAGGTCATCTTGAAAAATGCTGATTCCGTGTACATGACTAACATAGTGGATATCATGATCCACAACTGAAGCTGGTACTACTTTAGCAAAGTTGATACAAAGCTGTAGTCAGTAGACAGTCAGTCATAAGCTTATACAAAGCTCCTAATTATAGGTATCAATAGAAATAAAACTGTCTATAGAGAAATGCTAGGGATAGCGTGAAATACTAGGTAATGCATGCGTGAACTAGGGAGGGAAATCATGGGGGACTAGAATTATCTACAGCACAAAATAGGGGAAGGGATTTTAGCACAAATTCATGTTATTGCAATGATATATAAGTTCAAGGGGACAGCCTCAGAAAAATCTTGGAAAAAGGACTTGAAATTATTTGCTGTAGGCAGCTAAGCCTCACACAGCCGCACAATCACTCCCCCCCAGGGGGATGGGGTTAAAATGAGAAAACTTGTGCGTTGAGATAAATACAGTTTAATAGGGAAAGCAAAAGCTGAGTGGGCAAGCAAAGCAAAATAAGGAGTTCATTCACTACTTCCCATCAGCAGGCATATGTTTCGCCATTTCCAGGAAAGCAGGGCTCCATCACGCATAATGGTTACTTGGGAAGACAAACGCAGCAATTTTGAATGTCCCTCCTTTCTCCTTTTCCCTGACCTTTATTGCTGTGCACAATGTCATACAGTCTGGGATATCCCTTTGGTTGTTTGGGTTCAAATGTCCCAGCTGTGTCCCCTCCCAAATTCTTCTGCACCCTCAGCCTACTCGCTGGGGCAGAAAAGGTGCTGACTCTGTGTAAGCATTGTGAAGCAGTAACTAAAACATCCCTGTGTTATCAACACTGTTTTGGCCACAAATCCAAAATGCGGCACCACATGACTTGCTGTGAAGAAAATTGCCTCCATCCCAGCCAAAACCCATACATATATATAAATGATAGCACCTTGCAACAAAATGAAAAAGCTCTGTGTTTCCCATCAAGACATGTGAAGCTGTATAGAAGTGATGAAAATACATACGGAGCAGAGATTGATTCCATATTTAAGCTACAGAAAGCCAATGAATACCATACTACCTAATTGTATGCGTGCCTTGCTGAATCCAGCAAGTATCTGACACATAAGGCAGTGCCAGAGAAGGGCCCATGAGCAGTCACCATCACGGCTGTAAGACCCAAGCAAGGCATGGTATGGCTACTTTTGAAAATGAATCGTTTCCCAACGGTGTTATTTGGTATGTATATTTGTATGGATGTATCCCCATGATGCTGGGACCACAGCTCCCCAGGACGCCTGGGAGGGAGGCCACACGCCTCTGTATGTGTGGCAGAGGAGGCTTTTTCTGGTGTGCTGATCCCTTCAGGTTTGGGCCCCTCACTACAACAAAGACATTGAGGTGCTGGAGTGAGTCCAGAGAAGGACAATGAAGCTGGTGAGGGGTCTGGAGCACAAGTCTTATGAGGAGCAGCTGAGGGAGCTGGGGTTGTTCAGCCTGGAGAAAAGGAGGCTGAGGGGAGACCTTATCACTCTCTACAACTACCTGAAAGGAGGTTGTAGCGAGGTGGGGGTCAGNATGGGGAGTGGGCCAGTAGCTACCTTGGAGCTGGCAGCTCCAAACTCCACGGCGGCGCAGACCTGGGGGAACAGAGACCCTACAGCCTCAGTCAACCGTACGGGCCTTGACATGGAGGACACCCCTCCTCCCGCCCCTCAACACCCTCCAAAGCCGGGCCCGCCCGTGGCCTTCTCCCTTCCCCGGGGCGGTGGAGCTGCCTGCGGCCCGCCCCCGGCTGGGAGTGGCCGGCGCAACCGCCGCTTTCCGCTCC
>VWZL01004143.1:1209559-1341497 GCA_013396915.1 Stercorarius parasiticus
CTGGACGCTGCTTTCAGGCGGGGAGGGACGGCAGCTCTGGAGACGGTGGGAGGTGGTGGTGGTGGTGGTGGGGTGTGTGTGTGTGTGTGTGTGGGGGGGGGTGTTGAATGCGGGGGAGTTGAGAGCTTTTAGGTGAGGAAAAAAAACCCAAACAAAAACACGGGTCTTTTCGTTTCGCAGTCTTAAAGTTTTGGAGGCTTTAAGTTTTTTAAGTCCCTAGTGGTGTTACCATTATTTCACAGTAAATGTAGCCTAGGAAACCGTGTAACAACGTTGAAATAACGTTGTTGTTATTTTTTTTAAGCTCAAAAAATCCTCTGATTTCACCTCTGACAGTGTGGAAGCAGTTATATTGATACAAAGATCTAATTTTTTTTCCTCCCTCCTAAATAACCAACTGCAAAGAGGGAAGTAATGGTACTCAGAAAAGTCACCCCTATAATACCTCTAAACTTAGTTTAAAGAAAAAAAAAAGGAAACTGCTATCTTAATGGAGAAGCTGTGCATATATACTTTTATGAATAACTGAGTTTTAAAAGACCGTGACCTCTCATGTGGGTGAGCTACCCTCCTTTTCCTCCCTCAGAGCAGCAGCCATCAGCTGGCCCAAGCCAGGGCTGCCCACGTTATCGACACGGTGGCTGGAAAAAGGCTGGAGCCACGGGGAAATTCTGGGGAAAAAACCACATTTCACCTTTCCCAGGAGAGCTGGGGAAGGCAAGTGTGTTGCTTACCACGTGCGTCCACTGTCTTTTGGGTTGTTTGGGATATGAGGTTGTCTGAGCTCCATTAGTCCAGCAAGACTTTCTGCGAACACTTCAGTTGTCCTTGCCAATGTTTTAATAGAAAACAGCTCATTCCTGTTTTGGTAGGCCACTCTAATCTTTGTGTACAAGTGCTTGAGTAACCTTTTGCTATGCTTCTGAATAGTAATTTAAGAGCTCTGCAGTGAAGTGCTTTTATAATAAAGGCTTTTGCAAAATGTGCTGTGGAACATATACCAGCAAGCGCCACTGGTAATTGAAAGTAAATGAGAGTTTTCAAAGAAATGAACGAAGTACACTGGTATGCATTATCTCTGGTTTCGTTCTTTCGTATTTGTTCATTTACGTGCTAATTTGCAATTGGCCTTACAGAAACCCATGAAAATGGGAGAAGTTCTACTTTATTAAGCCTTTCTTGTTGTTTAAGTACTAAGCCCCTTTAATTATGTTGCATGGGTATTTGCCCATCTCATTGCTGAAGTTAAAGTTGTTGTGGTTCTCTCTAGGAAGCCATTGAGAGTGGTTTTCCAGTAGAAGCTACAGTTGATTTTTACTATTGATAGGGCTTTTAGGCACTTATGAAACTGAAAAGTAGGGATGTTTAAAATAAATATTTGATTTAAAAAGAAAAAAACGAAGTTTAGGGGTTTGTGATTACTTAAAATGTTGTGGTCATGGTGGGTCAAGGGAATGTAAACGAACCCCCAGCTGCTTATGAACAGTGTTTTGTACGCTTGAGATTAAGACTATGTCCAACTATGCCTTTTTTTTGCTTACTTCCCAGTGTTTATACTATCAAAGTTATTAATATTCTATATAGATCTTTGAGATTGGGCAGTGAAAATAACCTGTTCTCATACATGATACTGATGATTACAATGCAGCAGCATAGACCTCTGAAGTGTGGTCAGAGGCAGGTATTGTATTGCTGCTGGCTTCCTCCGTCTTTAAATTTAGATAGATCGGCCTTTGTTCTCAGTAAAATGAAGCCAAAAGTTTGGGCCTAAGCTGCTGCTGCTGGAATTGTAGTGGGGCCGTGTAAGCAAAGAGGATTTATTAGCACCAGGGTAAATTAATTGTGACAAACAGGAAGACAGAAGGCACTGCAAACAATGTTTTGTACACACAAGAGCAAAACCCCTAAAGGTTAATTCTGACTTTGTTCACAAATTAGGCACACTCGGTTAGGCTTTTTTTTACTCGCCATAACTTGGGCCTCTGACAGCTACTGAACCACCTGACCTTTCAAATGAGATTTACTGGAGTGTGTAACACCTCCCGAACGCTCCTCGGGAATTATGTTTTGTTTTTTTTTTTCTTCTTCATTTTAGCATTGTGTTTCCTCAAGCAAACCTTCGTTCTAATTGAGCTGCAAACAGGCTGTGGCCTCGTCTGGTTGCAGCCATAACGCATATTAGCAAATCCTGTGGAAAGTGGCTTTCTTACCTCCTCTGGAGTATTGGCCTCGAAGGTGAACAGAAAGGAACCTGCAGAGTTGCCATAGCGATTTCCAGGTTCATCCTTAGCATCTTGTGTCTTTTTCCAGAGAGCAGCCCTTTCATGCTGTGTCACTTAGATTAGGATTGAGGCTGGGGTATGGTGTAATACTATTCAATATTCTTGAAGGAAAACTGCTGCAAAACCCTTATGTATTCAGGATGAATGTGCCCTTTGTAAATCAGCAGTCACACGAGGGGAAAACTTGGCCCTCTGGCACGGAACAAAGGCTACTGTGCCTATGTTAAGCACGGTAGTATCCTTATTTGGAGGTGTTTACTTAATTCTGTATAACATTAACTATTTAACACTCCATTGAATTTTATTTTTTCTTCTAGCATATAGGCACAGATTCCATTAACTGTTCACCTGAAAAATGCTTTCAGGGAGAAATATTTCTTTATCAAGCCTCCCAGCTACTGCTGCTGTGGAAGCTGAGGTCTGCTATCTACATACTTTGTTTGTTAAACATGGGGTTTCTGTATGGAAATTGAATTAGCTATTGACATGGAGTTACTTCCCTATTTACTGATGCTGAGAATGTAAAGCGGCTTAATGACTAATGTGAAGTCTGCAGGCAGAGGGGTGAGATCATGTGCTTCCCTCAAGTAGGGTTTCTTTGTTTAGTGCGATTCCTTTGGGGCATGCAGAATTTGGATTCTGCCTCCACTTTGTACATACTGTACAATGCTGCTTTCTCTTTTTAAGACCCTCCTTCATCTTATAGCCACGCTTCCTTCCAGCACTTCTCTTATTATCTCTGTGTGATAAATTACTAATTGGGACCCTGCTGTCTAATGAGTGTGATCAGTGGCACTTTCTATTCTTTCTCACCCCCTCCTCCCTTTCCTTCCTCTTTTGCTGCCTTACAAATAGGTGTGTTGTGTGACCCTGTCAGAGCATATTGTCTAGTTACTCTGCTCTTTTTGCCTTCTGTCAGTACATTTATTTGTAACAACAAGCGTAAAAAAAATTTAGATTTTACCTTGAAAAGTAAATATTGACTACGTAAAGAGCTGTGTACTCAGAATTAGGGATGGAAGCTGGAAAACGCATTTTCTTAATAGTGCTTAGCTAGCTCCTTTTGTTTCAAAAGTGTACACATTACCTGTATTTATAGATTGGATCAAACAGTACCTGAGTCAGAATGGCAAATGTAACAGTGATTTCCTAAACACGGTGTATGTATGCTCAGAGGATAAAATCTCCTCACAAAGAGCTGCGTGGGAAAAGTGGCTGCTTGAAACTAAGAGCAGAATGAATGTGATGTTTGTGAACTTCCCCTGTTCTCTGCAATGGCAGAAGACTTGGTTGTTTGGAGGGGTTTAGTGGACTCTAGTTGAAAGGTTTCTTCTGCTGAGCTGAGAGGTCAGTGGGGCAGGAAACCCTTACAGAGGAAAATCTCTTAGTAATGCGACTTTGAGGCAACCTGTGGAGTGAAAAGTCAAGAGGTTGATGGTATTGTAAAGCTGATTAAGAATGAAAGATTTAGTATCTGTGGGAAAGGCAGGAACTGGGAGTTGATACCATTAGATGTTCTGAATTGTTTTGCAAGCCTCCAGATCTGTATAAGGTGAGGCATGTGGCATCGATGTAGCTTTTCAAGACCTTGCTAAATTCTGCATAAGAATAACGGAAAATTAGAATCAAATGACAGTGATGTTTTCAGTGTGCCTGTAGATAATAAAGTTTGACAATGGCTTCATGACTTCATTGATTGATGGTGTGGGCATAGTAGTCCCTAGCTCAGCTCATCTGTCTGGCAGCACTTTGAGTTTAAATGGTCAGACAGGCCTTTGGGTCTGAAAAGTTTGTTTTGAGTATTGAAGGAAACCATTTGTAGAGTCTTTTTGTTTTGTTTTTGGAAAGCCATGAAGTCTCCAGAGAGCTTGGGAATTGGAAGGATGTTTTTTTTCCTGCTAGTAAGCTGCTTTCTTGCTGTTTTAGAGGGGTACTGAAAGTATTTTGTTTCCCATCTTTAAAGATATGATGGTAAGCATCCTTTCCACTGACATATCATCTGAGCTTTATGGATTATTACTACTGCAGATATACAGGCACCTGGAATGGTGCTGGTGGAGACTACTTGCAAGGCCAAATGCTTATAGCTGCAGGCTTTTTCCTTATGTTATGGCTATCTAATTGTTGTGGTCTGATTGTTCCCCCTTCCCCCCACACAAATGGTTTACTTCAGGGAAACACCCTGAAGTTCCAAGGAAGGAGCATCACCAACCCTGTTCATTGTGTCAAATCCAGGCAGCCTCAGCCCTGTAAAATCTAACTTTTTGCTGCTCAGGCTAAGCTGATCATATCAGGAAGGACTTGCTTTCCCCTATTGTTGGAGAGCACGGCTTTGGAGACAAGAGCTTTCCCTTCTCTGTTAAGATTTTGGCCAGGGATGGTTACTGAGGCAGGGACAAGGTTGAATTTCATGTGCTGGGCTAAGGTCCAGGTGCTTCCTGTTGCTAATGGCCCATGGAGACCCAGGTGATAGGGGGAATGGGCAGCACAGCTGTTTGCTGGGGCTTGGCTGTTCCCATTTATTGAGCAGTGCATTAACCTGTCAGTATTTGTACTAATAGCTCAGGCTGTGATCAGTGGGGGCTGAGCTGTGGATGAGTTGTGTTCCCAGCTCTGCTCTTCAAGAGTGATAAGCGCACCAATCTTGGGAGAGTGGGACAGACAACTGCTGAGTTCGGTGATGTTGTACATTGCTGTAGCAAGATTTTCTTAATTTTAACATCTTTGTGGTTGCTGTGTCCCCAGTGGGCGTGACACGGAAGAGGTGCTGACATCTGTGTCAGCAGTGGTGTGGAGTCTCAGGGGCATGAGATGCTCTCAGACACCCTGGATGGTCCCAGGTTATGCTGCCACTGTGGTGAGGCAGCACTGTTTTGGCAGCGCACCATGCTGAAACTTTGCTCCCCTCCTACCAGAGCCCTTGTTCAGGAGAGCAGTACACTTCTATTTGCTTAGAGCAGTGAAAATCTTGAGAACCCCTGCTTGAAATCGTGTGAGAAAGGCCTGGTTGCCATTGCCTAGAGTGCAGCATCAGTGCAGCTGATCCTCTGTGCGGTTTTGCTCCCAAACTAGTTAATAACTAACGTGTGTTGCGTTTCCCCTTTCCCTGGGAAACCTGAACATGGTCATGGTGAGAGAGCTGCTCTACTGTTCTCATGCTTGTGGTCCACCAGGGTCTTGCACAGACTTGGCCAAGAGCAGGGCTGCTCCAGTTAATGGTTCCCTCTGAGCAGTGCATCAGTGCTGTCCGTCTGCTTCCTGTGGGAATGAAGACGGTGGGAAAAATCCTGCTTTGTCGGGGGTCTTGGGTTGCTGTAATGTGAGAAAAGACCAGCTCCTACTTCTTCCTTTGTATGTAGTAAGCACTAGTAGTAGGGTATTTGTTCTTTATCGAATTGAGAATTTTCCTGCAATGGTGCCAGCTTTTGCCAATGACAGAATTTTCCATGGGATCACTTGCTCCAGGGTCAAGTTAGGAACCATTTCATGTTAGCCAAGGAGATGTTTTCTGCCTGCCTTGAGTATAGTTATGATGCTTTTCAGTTTTTCAGAAGTACATTTGTTATTGTCTTTTTCTGTATGAGGGTACTAATAACCGGTGTTGCTGTTCTGGGAAGAGCAATCCATAGGACTTCCGATCACCCTTTGTGAAATCTGCTGGCTTGCCCTGTTCTTGTTCAGCGCCTTCTGTTTATCCCTTAGAGCGCAGACAGTAAGGTTCCTTCATCTTTGCCGAGTTGAATAAGCTGTGTATATCGATGCCACTCACTTTCTGAATTAATTTTGTATCATTTTAAAAATAATTTAACTTTGTTATAACTAGTGATAACAGTGTGTAGCAACATTTTTGCTGTGTTTTTGGTGAGCTTAGCGTGGCACTGAATTTCTTGATGAAGGTCCAGACCTTTCTACTGGATCTGGACCCACGCATTTCTTATGTTACTGCTTTCTGCACTGCCAGGTCTTAGTGAAACTCTGTGTGCTTTGCCTAGGCATTAAGTGTGGCCATAGCAAGTTTAGAGTGGCTGTGGTTTTAATATTGGAAAGACAGTATGACTGTTCAGTGCAAGCTGTATGAAAAGTACGTGGGGTTGCTGTCTTTCTTCCAGGTCTTTTCTTAGGAGCAGTTGTTCTACAAGTTAGCTGTCTAAAAGTGGTCTCTTGTGACTTGAAAATGATACGAGAGAAGTTTTTAAAAGGAGGATTACAATGCAGGGAGCTAAGTAGGGAATAATAGTAGTAGTAGTAATAATAAAAACCCAAACAGACCAGGTAAAAACAGTGCAGGAGATTCCTTAGAGTAGCCTTAAGCTATTCTGTATAGCAGCCTGTGTACGTATTTTAAATACCAACATAGCAAAGTAGTGGAATAAGGAAGAGACCAGCCCCATAAATCCCTCTAATTCTAAATAAAACCAAGAAAGAGAAGAGGAGATACAGAAATAACTGTATTTGTGCATCCAGTTATATAGAACATATGCATCTGTGGGATGGTTATGGCTGGCTGATACAGCTGTGTGGCAGTGTATTCAGGTTTGCCTTTTTCTGTGCCCGCGTTATAATTAGACTTCATGGACTGGATAGGGTAGAGGTGGTATTCCCTGGGCAGAGGTGGTCTTCCTCCTTCCTTTGCCAGGAAATTTGTGCGAGAGGCAGGTTTTGTTGCAGCTGTTCAGAGGTGATGTTGAGGGTGTGTGTGTCTGTAATGCTCCTGGCATCATTTAAGGGATTATGTTTTTGAAAGCCAGGTGTCTTCAGACAGTTACAGTCTAGCAGATGTCTCTGTCTTGTCTTCCAACTGGCAAGCAGCCTAGGAAAAGGTATCAAAATAATTTTTAATATAGCAAACTGAATAATGCCTTGAGAGAAATGCTTTCCAGTGTTTGTGCAGCCAATAAAAAAGCCTCGGTAATAAACATTTTGTGAAATAACTGCAGTAGATCAAAGTGACATTGAAGTGATGCTCATGAGCATCATTTAGTCACCAGCTAACTACTAAATGTCTGCTGCTGTGGAACAATAGGAGTTCCTATGTTGTTATGCCTTACTGTGTCTGTCTTGCTTAAGGCACTGACCATCATTGAAGCTTGTGATTTCTGTGTGTGTTTGTGGATGCTGGATGCTTAAACGCTGGCTGAGAACCTATCTATTTCAAGTACTGAACTTTATTCTTAATTTTGTCAATAGAAAGTCAGCTGTTTCCAGCTTACAGGATGTGATGAAACTATTGTTTACTAACTTCCTTGTGACTCCTATGTAGAGTTAAATTGGATAAATTGCTTTCTTGCGAAGCTGGATGCATCCTCACAGATGAAACTCTTGAACCTTTGTTGTGTGCATAGGTAACTAGTGGAATAGTGCAAATCCCAAGACTTATATTTAAAGCTTTGATGTGTGATAAGGTAGTTTGGGTTGGAGGGCACCTCAGGTGGTCTCTGGACCGAGTCCCAGCTCAAAGCAGGGCTGACCCTGAGGTTGGACCAGGTTGCTCAGGGTTTTATCCTGTTTGATCTTAAAAACCTCCAAGGACTGCACATCCTCTCTGGGCAGCCTGGTCCACTGCTTGACTGCCCTCAGGGTGAAATAGTTTTTCTCTGTATCCAGTCTGAATGTCTCCTGTGTTATGTCCATCTCTTTTTTTTTTTCTGTCTTGCATCTGTGCACTGCTGTGTATGGATTGCTGCTGTCCTCACTGTTGGTATGTTGTTGCTAGTAGAGGGTAATCAGATGCCATTTATAACATCTTTAAAAGTTTTATAGTAGTGCACTTGGCATTCTTTTGTTTACTTCTCTTCTTATAGCATAAAATAACACTGTCTTTACTGAAATTTACTGCTGCTGCAAATATATCTTTACACCCAAAGAGGGCATTCTAACCTTAAAGATGTCCTTAGTTCTGTCTTCATGGCTTTCTCTGGTACAGAAGTCCTTGCTTATGACTCAGACTTTAAGGTAATTTAAGTTTAAGACATTCCATATGTTTTTGTTCAGTAAAGCACTATGACACTTACTGTACAGAAATGAAAATCCATGTGTCTTCTCAGTATCTGTCTCAGTTTTATTGGCACCTCTTTTGTTTTTGTAAGGCTGTTCATCAGGATATTCCTGCTCTCTGGGGGCTGGAGGGAGAAGATGCTTTTTAGGTTGTGAAGTTTTTGCAAGTCCCTTCAAGATCCTGTGAGTTTTCCTTTTCCTGGTCAGCAGAGAATTTAAAAGACTTCCACCTTAAAGGCAGCACTTTTTTACTCAGGAATTAGAGTTCATCAGTGAACTATCCCAGTGGACTTACAAGAAACTATATTTATAAAATACGTGTCAAGTATCAGATCTGCAGATTAGTATAGACTTGTTTAGACTTGGAGTACAAAAATGAAACAGGCTCAAGTCATATTATAGATAAGTTAAGGAGTCATCTCAATATGATGTTTGCTTCAAAGTTAAATCTGAACCTTCCAATGAAACTTCTGTATAGAGTCCCCCACAAACTAACGGTATTGGCAGAATCTGTCTCAGGGGTACCCCTGACTCCAAGGTTTGGTAGTTTTGAGAATATTAAGATAAAATTCTATCAAAATGCTGCCTTTTAAATCCCCAGTCTTTTCAATGAAGACAGGAGTTCTAAAGGTACAAAGCTTTACATGTATTCTTATAGTGAAAATGCTTTTTTTTTTTTTCTTCCCTTCCTTGGCTGTCTTTCAGGAGTCCTGTGTAAGTCTTTAGTTCTGTCTGGGGCATTCCTTGTGACTTGGGTAAGTTGTGTAGCTTCTCATGTAGTCTGTTTTAACCACAAGCTAATGTGTCAGATTACTGCTGTACCTCAGGACTGATGAGATCAAATATCTCTGAAAACACTTTGCTTCCCTTGAAAGGAAGCTGCTGCTACCTTTTAATAATAGTACTTGTCAGGAGTACTGTGTGTAAACCTGAAAGAAGCAGGGGAAGAAACCCCCTGCTGCTATGACACTAATACTACCTAGAGGCCTGTCCCATATAACTGAAAGGGACAGGTAAATGCAAGTTACCTTGCAAAAGACACTGCTAATCCTGGATTCTGAATTCAGGTTTTCTAAAGCAAGTAATAAATGTAAAAAAAAAAAAAAGAAGTGTTGGAAATAATGAGTTAATGATCTGTATTTAGTCTGGAAGACAATTTGAATGATGCTCAAAGTTTTCCTCTGCCAAGCTTTTTGTTACAGATGCAGATCTTTTCAGGTGTGCATGTTTAACACCATATGGTACAATCACCACCTTTTTTTATCCATTTAAAATGCGAAGCTGAATACAGAATATGTTGTCCTGAAAAACTGTTTCATTGGCTTATTCAAGACTATCTTATTTTTATATAGAAATATTTTTGAAAGGTCAGTCAGATTTTTGTGTTTACTTCTCATTATTTTTTGACTTGAAGTATTTTGCTTAAGACTTTGTTTCATTACAATACCACACAGTCCTTGGTGCACAAGAAACACCTACGAGCTATCTCATGAAAGGGTACAATTTTTTTGAAGACTAATAGGATGCTTCAATTTACTTGGGTAAAAAGAGCAGACAGGTAAGGTTCAACAAAAGGTGGCAGATCCTATGGCCTTGTACTTAGGTAGGAATACTTGAGTTACAAATAGCATGTGACAGAAATAAGTCTAAAAAAAACTCCGGCAAAAACCTGTGCTGCTTTTGAACATTATAGGCATATGTTAATAAGTGTAACCTGTATTATTAGCTAATACACGTTAGCCCAGGGAGACTGTCAGAGTAAATTGTGGCAGGTAATTGTCTTGATTTCCTAGATGTGAATAGCAGTGACTTACAGTCATGGGGGGGAAAAAAAACTCTTACAAGAGTGTTTTCACTGACATGATCTCAAGGGGATGAATGGAGCCAGTGTGCCTTTAGAATGGGATTTGGTTTAGATGCTCATACAAACTATGTGTGTGCTGTGAAAGAGGTAACAGGACCCCTGAGAACTGTCTGAAGTCCTGGTAGCTGAAAGGCTGAGCACCTGGAGGCAAGCAATGAAATCAGTGGATACAGCTGAAGTGGGGCTGGGCTCCTCTTAAATGCACCTGTAGAAACCTAGAAACTTCTGAGCCCTGCTGATAGGGAGTGTGAAGCAGGAAGGCTCCCCACCTTGGAAAGGATGGGTTGGTCTGGGTAGACTGGGGAGCTGGAGGGCCTGGAAGCTCATGCGAGAAGGATTTTTGGAGGTAAGCTGAGATGTGCTTGTTTGCTCTTGTGAGGGGAATGTTGTTGGGGGTTGGCAGAGGCTTGTGCTTGTTGGGGTTGTGACAAAAAGGATAAACTGAAAAGGACCAAAGAGGTGGTATTGGGGCAGAGAGTATCTCTGTGTGGCTTTGAACATTGTTTGGGAGCTTTGTGAATGGTTATCACTTTGGACTGTGTAGCATTAAGTGTGACCCATGCAGAGTTTGGTCAAAGGTCCAGAGCAGCAATTGGAAAGATTTCTGGTTCAACTGTCTTTTTTTTTTTTTTTTCTCTTACTTGAAGAGAAATGAGCAATTGGTTTGTGAAAACTAATTGGGGTCCAAGAAAAGAAGTTGTTGGAAAAGAAGGCAGGGTTTGATGGGAGCGGTGGAAAGCATGTGCAACATTGTTATCAGCAGAGTTGGGATGGAGATAAAAATGAGTGAAATGACAATCAAAGTAGATCTGTAGGTGCTGATGATGCCCTTCCTTCCCATGGCGTCTGGCTGGCTTCTGCATGACTGTGTCCCCTGCTCCTTGTCTGCCTCTAGTGGGCATGGCTTTCGAATCTGTGTGAAGACAGACAGGGCTTTGGTCCTGTTGAGTCTTTGGTCTCCAGTCATGGTGCAAGGCACATGGTTTAACTCTCAGCTTCTGCCTGGAACTTAGTAGGCAGTCACTGAGATCTCGTGTGAGTTGTCACTCTGGTAGTCTGGTTACAGAGGCAGTGTTCCTTCAATACCTGGTGACGTGGGTAGGAAATACCATGTTTGGCCTCTAATGCTAGGGCTCTTATTTGGAGTGGTATGGTTCAGGGCAAGAGGTAAGGGGCACAAGCTTGAACATAGGAAATTCCATCTAAGCATGAGGAGGAACTTCTTTACTTTGAGAGGGGTAGAGCACTGGAACAGGCTGCCCAGAGAGGTGGTGGAGTCTCCATCTCTGGAGACATTCAAAACTCACCTGGACGTGTTCCTGTGCAACCTGCTCTAAGGTGACCCTGCTCTGGCAGGGGGGCTGGACTAGATGATCTCCAGAGATCCCTTCCAACCCCTGCCGTTCTGCGATTCCTAGCTGTCTAGCACTAGTGGGTGCCTTCTTTGAGTTCTCTTCAGCCCTTTCTTGAGGCCTTCTCATCCTCCATAACGATTGCCATCGTCACTCTGTGCTGGCACATCTGCTAAATTCTGTAATTCAATGCAGTTACCTTCTGAAGAGAAACTATATAACTATACTCTTTCCTGGCATGTCAATTTTTGTGTAGTGTTTTTTTTTTTTTAAGATATCTAACTTGCTCTAGATGGTGTGACTTCTGTCCCACCTTATTTAGAAGGAGCTATGATTTCTGCTAGAAGAGAGGTGTTTGTGCTTGTGGTTAGTATTCTGCTGCAGTTTCAGCAATATCTGCTATAGTACTTCTTCCATAGCTTGTTCATAGGATAATCACCTGAACCATCTACTTTTCTTCTCCGTGCTAGAGGAAAAGGATATAGGTGATGTTTTCACTTTTGTGTTCTTAGGCCCAGTAAAGCAAACTTCTAACTTCTGTTTTGTCTGTCTGCAGCCTTGGGTAAGTTTTGTAAAGGTCAAACCATATTCTCATTGAAGATCTCAAAAGGGATATCAAGTGCATCTTTCCTGCTTACCAGTGTAGGTCTCTAAGGGAAGTGCACTAGGCTTGCTGGAGCACACAGGTTGACCCCTCGCAGGCTATGACATCTACAGACTGATGATGCTGAGGAAATCTGCTGGCCTTTAGCAAGGACTTGTATTAACTGAAGTTGTTGAGGACAGGGGAGCAGTGCTGCAGTCTGTGCCTCGTGGGTCCAGCTGAGAATGTTCATCTTGCCACTTAGAGTGGCGATTTGTTGTCAGCCAGCAGAAGTGCAATCCACAGAATTGCTGTTGCAGGGAATACCTGAGTGCAGAAATTCTGCGGGAGCATAAAGAGTTGCAGGGGTTCATGCAAAGTCCTGAGATTTTCTTTTCAGGGGAGAGGGGTGAGGGACCAGAGCTGCTCGTTTGCCTGCCTCCTCGCTGCAGATGGGGTCTGTGTCCCATGCATTGCTGTAACTGCAGGTTTTGTATATGCCTGGCTTTTGCAGTATCTTGTATTAAAGCTGCATCCCGAGTTGCTGTGCTTTCTGTGGGAAGCTATTGCTCGGCTTTCCTGATGTCTGGAGCTTGATTTCATCTCCATTGTTTTCTGGATAGCATTGACATCGCATCCTGACAGCCCTACTGGGGCTGTAAGGTAAACTTCCTTCAGTGGGCAAAGGAGGAGCATTTGTCCTGGGACTTTGATATTAAATTGTAAAGCTAAAAGCATTCTGACTCCTCACCCCTGGCAATATAGGAACTGCCACGTTGTTTTATTTTCATTATATGTGATCACTACTGAGCTGTTAAGAGAAAATTACTTTCTATTTCAGTAAACTCAATTCTAGTTTCAGACTGACTGTGCATCAGATGCTTAATTTGGAATCCACTCCCTTGGTGAAATTAAAAATTCAAATCTCCAAGCTGGAGTACTCAATGTGCTTGAATTAGAAATTGACTGCTGTCAGTGTGCTCTCACACTTCACTCTTTCTGTTGGTTTTTTAATTTTTTTTTTATTCCTCCCTCCCCCCTGATGAGTTTTATATTAGAGTCTTGCTGTAGATGATCTGACTGAGCAGAAGTAGTGGGAATCCACACTGTCACTCTGTAGACAGAGTGATGAAAGAGAAGTGTGGTGTGTTAAATAGACCATTCTTGATAAGGACTGCTGTGTACTAATTTTGAAATTACATGCATGTTTTGTGAAATACTTTTATGGGATATGACTGCAAGCCCATTAAGTGGTGTTTGGAAATTAATTTAGGAACTAACCAAACTTCACAGTTTCTATGCAAAATCGTCGCTCCCCTATTTTTGCGTAATGTTTAAAGCTGTTTTCAAATCTCGACTGTAAGAACCAGAACTTTTTCTCCACTTGAGACATTTACATGGACTGCCTCTGCAGACTTTCATGCTGAAACTGGGAACAAGACTGTTTTTCCCCAGGAAGAAAACCAGCAACAAACCTTAAAAAAATCCCAAAGCTCCTGAAATAAGCTTTGGTTCTCTGTTGTGAATGTTCTCTGTAGGCTTGTGACTTCTGTGTCCTCCTGCCTCTTTGGAAAGTGGATCAATTATTCTCAATTATTTAACTATAAGTTACAAAGAATTATACTGGTGGGTGTAAAACAAATTGGGGATGGATATTTGTGGGGAAGTTAAGTGTCTTCTGTTATTGACTGTGCTGAAGGCACACAGTGCTGGCACTGCCTTGTGTTCTGCCTGGCGTGCTTGGTCGTCTGATGGTGGTCAACAAGATGGATTGCAGAGATGGGTATAGGGTAAGTGATGACTAGAGAGGCTGAAAATAGGTGGTTGATTATGTGCGTTTGGCAGTTACAGCTATCCAAGGCTGATAGCAGGTGGGTTGGGTGAAATATGTGAGTGAACTGTATGGGGAGGTTTGGAGACTGCTTGGGCTGAGGTTTGTCAACCAGAGATGAATTCTGAATGTGAGATGTAGTTAACAGCTGGAGAATGAGATGCGTTAGGAGTGTCTGTAACAGGAGTACGCTGAAGTTGCAAGGGTCTTAGGGCTTCCCTGGCCTTTTTCTTCCCACCCCCTTGGGGCTTCTGTAATAGTAGCTGACTGCATGAAAACAAAAATGAAAAGTGCTGAAATGACATTTTTTGACAGTATCATGCTATCTAAGTGGTCCTGCTTTCCTGAGACAGCAAAGAGTCACTTGGTTCTAGAACAAGTCTGCTATTCGCTTTTCTGGCCAACAAAATGAGTTTCCTTGTAATGCTGTAGTGAAGAAGTTGCGTGGTGTGATTTTCATTCAGCTTGGAGGAATGCAATTTTGTATAACAGCCAAGCCTTGGGTCTTGGGTTGCCAGCCATAGGGTGTTGATTAGTTATCAAATAGGCCTTCACAGTGCAACTGCATGCTTTCGCAGGCTGGATAGTTACTGTATTTTTAAAAAGGTCAGAAAGGCGTATTTCTGTTCTTTTTGTCACATCAAGGTGCTTAGGCCCTGATTCAGCGAGGCACTTGCTTGAGAAAAAAGCCTTCTTGTGTGCATAGTCAATGCACTGCTGAATACTGATGGATGCAGACGTGTTTTAAAGTGTTAGCAGTATCCAACACAATTACAATATGTAATTAAGGAAAGGGGTGCTTCTCTTATTCCCTCTGACTAAATAGGTGATTGTTAGTGATGTGGGAGATGTTTTTGATATTTACCAACTTACTTTTTAATATATTTTTTTTTCCCTAGTGTTAAGGCAAAACCAGATTTAAAAAGTTATTTTTTATTCTTGAGGGGGAAAAAAGTTGATGGGCGTATTGAAACTGGTATCGGCTAATGTAATTCTTACTCTGGAGAGGGGTGCTGCAATTTCATAAAATGACTTGAAATGAGTTGTTGCATTAAGGAGGTAAGTGGCTTAAATGTAATAACTTAATGACATGCACATTATGGGAGTGTGTCAATAAAAATACAATTATTTAAACACTGGCTAAGGAAGCCCACTCTTGATTTCTAAAATGTACAAGTCTTAAGTGTTGTGCTTTTTTTTTTAATGAAGAATAGAAACTAACATACATTTAGTAACTTGAGAGAATATTTTGTATGTGATGTCTTGGAAATTTAACAATTGAATAACTGAACCCAGCCTGCAATCTTACAAATCACAGGAACCCTTGGTGAGGAAATAATTGATAAATTGTATCAAATATAATGTAGCTCAGCCATTGCTTGTCTTCTATAGATACACTTTATCAAATGCTAGATAAATCAAAGCAGTTAATATTCAATAAGTAAGATGAAAAAGATGAATGAGACCTTTGCATTTTAAGACTTATAAAAATCTGTATTCAAAAGTAACTTTCTTTGAAAGCTTACTTAAGTAAAGAGATGGTACTGGTTTGTTTTAACATAGGCTTCATTGAGACCAGTGCCATCTTATTTTGAATATTTCGTGGTATCTTTGAAATTCAGCGAGCGAGTCAAAATGTAACTAATTAGGAACCTGCAACATTTTACGTATTTTTATGAGGTAGGAACTGAACAGTAATGGTTATTGTCATGTCAGATTGATTAATCCCCGAGAATGGTTCAGTTTTGTTACTGAAAGGTTAAACTTTTGCCTGTCTCTCTGTAAATAATAAATATTTTCATCTCACTTTGTTTGTTTGCATACAGTTTAATGCAGGTGTTTAAGGCTTCCTTGACAGAAGCAGCACTGCAGAAATTGCTTGGAGCAGTGCTTTGATGGTTGGCTTTGAATGTGACCAAGTATCTTTTCCTCCACATGACAGTTACCACCCACGAAGGCTCTGAAGGTGAATTCGTTATTCTAATAAAAATCAACTGTGTGTAATATAGGTATTTTCAGATAGTCAAGCTCTCTTTAAAATTGCATGTTAATTTCTTAGTTACTTTCAGGGAGAACTTAATGAGCTTGGAAGCATTCTGCATTGTGTGTTTAAAGCAGAGGCAGGGAGGTACTCACTTCAGAGCTTCTGTACTGATTTATAAAATCCTAGTGGACTGTACAAAAATGTGAGGTAGTTACACTGGTCGGTCCACAGATGCTACTAGAGCATTTGACCAAAAAACTGAACTGCCATTTTTGTGGCTGAAAACAAAGACTGATTAGCTAAAATGAGTTTGAGGATATTCTATTGTCCTTTAGCATCATGTTGGCTACATAAAATGTGGTCTTTCCATCAGCGGGAAATGCTCTCTGGCTTTACCTCTCCCTCTTTCATGTTATTGGTGCAATTAAGACATGTACAGCATTGCTGGTTATGCCTTGTTTTACAGATCTAGACTTTTGGGGGGGGAACTTTTTTTTGGGGGACTTTTTTTGACTTCCTCCCCGCGCCCCCCCCCCCCCCCNTTACCCTTTATGAAACATTGGCCATTAGGAAAGATTGTTATGGTGAAAAGAGATGTTATAATTAAGTTCTTTCTGAGCTTTCATAATTTGGATTTGAAGCAATTTGCACGTAATCTGACACTAAAATATATGTTGCATCATCTTCTAGGATCGTAACATATATTTTTAAAAGTTGATTTGTAATATTACAATTGAAAAGACCCTTCTTCCATTTGTGATTTTTCTAAGTGCGTGGCTCATACAATGCACGACATGCTATAATGTAATTTTTTAAATTACCTTTGGTTGTTTCACAGTGTTCCAAAATACCATTTTGATAGTCTTGTAGTTAATTGCCACGGGCTTATCAGTTATTTGACGTGCTTGAAACTGAGGGAATTTTAAGAAAAATGTGAGTCCTGTCTTTTATTAACGTGCTAGCTGTATTGGTTCAGTGTAGTTTCTGTATCTGATGTGCAGGCGAAGCAAGCTGTGGGTAGAAGGCTATGTGGAGAAAACAGTCTTTGTAACTAAATATCATATATGTGTTGATAAACAACTGAAATGATTCTAAACTTCCGAAAAGAGACATGATGGAAGGGTAAACTGCGCACAAACAGTGTACTCAAAGCCATAGTAACATCCTGTCTGGAATTCGTGGTGGCTGAGGGTGCTGCGACTGCTCTCTAGCTGGGGGACGGGGGTCTGGCTGCGCCTGCCTCTCCCCTTCCTTTCCTTTGGGGAAAGCATATGTGTTCATGCTGACGTGCTGGCCCCAGCTCTCTGTCGGTCCACTACTTCTCTGCCTTGTGCTCAAGTGCAGGTAATACTGGACCTAAGGACCTGCAGCCCTCTCCTGCTAGCGTCCTCCAAATGACTTGTGGCTTGGACTACAACCTTGGGTATCATTTGGGCCATGGTGCCACTCTGGTAGCCAGCTGAGGGACTTGTGCTGCTGGAGTTGCCAGGAGGCAGACCTGGAGGCCATAAAGGAGCTGGATGGTAAACCTTTCTAGAGAGTTACCTGCAAATGTGGGAAGGAGTGTGGACCCAAATAAATTTTAGAATTGTAGCTAGTTTACTTGGTGCAAATACTTAATGCTTCGGAAAACTTAAACCTTACTTACATTAGCTTAGCTTAAATTTGGGGTTTAAAGAGCTCTAATTATCTGTCTGCTTTAGAAATTCATAGTGATTTACTGAGATCAATTTTAAACTGATTTTAGTTAAACCAAAGAACCTTTTCCATTTTTATAGATGAAGCCTGTAACTAGTCTTTGTAAATTGACAAGGTATGTCCAGTCTTAGAATGACTTTTTTTCTGCATGACTGACTTCTTCTGTTGAAGGTAAATTTAGACTGTTACTTTGTATGTAAACTAAAAGAACTAAATTCTAAAGAACATCTTGTTCAATTTTTGTTCCTTTACTGTAAGAGTGGTTCCTATTTGTTAGGAGTTCTATTACATTACTCCCAGTACAGCATTTCACTGTCTTTTTATAGTAGACAGGCTGATGGACTCTGTGACCTTTTTTATTTCTGATTTCTGTGATGCTTTTTCCTCTGACGAAAGAGAATGTAAGAGACAGCTGGGGTATTCTAATTTATGGTGATAGGAAGCAGAATACAGAAGCTTAACTGCAGTCCCATGGTGAGATGTGCCACTATTCTAGTATGTGGAAAATGTATAAATTGCTTTTGTTGAAGGTTATTTGGAGAAAGCATAGTGAATGTTGGGAAAAGTCTCCTGGGAAGTTTCAGATCTAATGCTTAAATTTTTGTATAGGATGTCATTGTAGTGAGGTACGTATGAGACCTGTGTTAGGAGTTGCTGAGGTGTTTAGTTTATGTGCACATCTCTCAATGTAAAAGTTGATAAAGGGTTGTCATTAGAGATGGATATTAAATATATTATTAAACATATTGCATGCAAGGGATTTTTTTTTTCCTGAAACTTGTGTTTTTGAAAGAGCTCTGTGTGGATGATGAGAATATTCTCAAACACCTCAGATTCTGGCAATTGATTGTGTTTCAGTAAGTAGAGGGCAGCTAATCGAGGGCATAATTCAGCTAGTCACTAGAGTCCTTAGAAGGGTGACACTGGAGAATAGGCCCAGTCAATATGTTTTTTTGTTACAAAATGGATGATGGTGCAGAGCTTTTATTCCCATTGATTGTGTGCAGGACAGAAAAATGGAGTACCTTTTGACTAGTAGTAAATCCATAAGAAACTGAAAGTTGTAACCATGTAGTCTTGTAAATCTACACATTTTTCTTTTTGTATAGAAATATACAGAAAACAAAGACAAGATATCACATTCTGATCTCCCACTTTTAATGTTTTTTGTGTTTTTTATCTTGGTTCTTCCTATCCTGCTCTACAAGCAGAAAATTTATCTTTTCATCTATGAAAGTAAGGTATATATGGGGAAATTGAACAGAGGGCCCTTTCTCAATGATGTTAATACTACAGTAATGCAAGCATATGGTGGTATTCTAGGACTAATGATCCTGCATGCAAAACTTTTCCTTTAACTTCACGTTTTGGAAATAGGTAGCACAGTAAATCTAAATGAAAACATAAAATATCTCATTAGACTGACAGATAAGCAACCATGGAGCGTCAAGGGTCTTCCATCTGTTCTGGAAGCAGAATCTGAAACGCCTGCTTAATAAAGCAAGGATATGAACACAAGTAACTGGACATGAGCAACAACAGATTATGCACAAAATTTCTTTGTGAGTATGGTTCTCATCTTTTTGATGCAGATTCAGTCTGATCCTAGATGTGCTTGTAAGTCTGAAAATCACTCTGGATCAGAGAGACTGTGCTTTAGTGTGCTGCTACGTGAATTGAGAATGAGAGACTGCAGAGCATTGCTATGCACAGGGAAGATGATGTGGTTCATTTTACCCATGTTTGTGTACTGATGGATGAGATTATGTTAGAGAGTTCACTTAAGAGCAGGTGCAAACTCTTTAGAAAGTGGATGAATACTCACAGTGTTCTCTGGTAACAACTTTTCTCCTCTATCTGCAATATTGTCAGTGTCTTTTTTTGTTGAAATGGAAACCGATGTGCTGTTTGACATTCCTGAAACAATTATTTTCAGATGCTACAATAATGTTAAGCCTAGAAAACTGCAGAAACACTTTAATGACTTTCTTTTTTTTTCCCCTCCCCATTCCCTCAGGTGGTCAGCAGCAGTTAATGCCCGCAAGCTCTCTTCGTAAAAAGAAACTGGCAAAAAGACCTGGATACATGAGACCAGAAGCTCGGCGACAGATAGAGTTTCAGTCCCTGTGTGCCTGCAAGCCATTCAACCCAGAAGAGCTCAAACATGGCAGGCAGCGTTGTGGAGATTTTGAGAACTGCTCTCTACGCAGACAATACAAAAATAACTTTGAATTTTTATGCTGTAGTTCAGTTGCAAATAGTGCTGTAGTTCCCACTAGTGGGGTAACAACATTGGCCACTACTGGAAATATGCCAGGGAGCTGCAAAAATCTTTCATGTTACAAGAGTCCACAGTCAGAAAACACGGTTTACCCTGCAGCAGCAACAAGCAAAGAAGATGTTTCTGCTGTATGCTCTTCGTGGCAGAAGAGCCATGGTGGTAGAGTGAGTGATCCCCAACACAGGTATGCTTTGAATCAGACAGAAGTGAATAACAACTGTGAATATCAAAACAGAGGTGTTGTTGCTCGATCTGTTAGTACACATGATAGCTTTAGTTCAAGTTTCAGCTTCATACAGCTCTCCTTGAACTCATTCTCTGGAGTAAGCGATGCTGAAGGCAAGTCAACCATCAAGGAAGCCGAGTACGTTCTGCATCCCAGCACTGCAGGAAATCTGCAGAAGCCAGAAGAGACGGTGCAGACTCATGAGCACTCGCGAGCTTTGCATTCCTTCTCCAGGCCCAGAGAGGATTTGGAGTATGAAAATGAGACCTCAGCGAATGATAAACTACAGGACTGTGAGACTGTCTCTCTCTCAGATACAGATGCAACACTTTCATATTCTACAGATTCCTTGGATGCAGCATCTGCTGGCTCTTCTGTCACCTCAGGCTATGAGAGTAGTTTTACTGTTAGTGACCATAACTGGGATACTTTGATGAAAAAATATGAACCAGTGCTACAGGACTGCCTGCTTGGCAACCGCAGTACATTAAAGGTTAGTTATCTCACTTTGTTTTTATTTCCTTCTCCTGGCCCCCAAACCATTTGTGTTTATAGTGCCAAAGTCAAAGTTGATGTAGGAGTTGGGATATTAATGGTTTTTGTGACATTTGTTCACAGAGGTTTACAGTAGCAGTCTGCATGATAAAAGTGAGAGAACCGGTTTCCTGTTCTATTTAGTTTTTCAAAAAAAAAGGTGATGATGTTGCAGTACCCGATTACTATGTTTTACTGATACTGTGACCCTCTCATTTCTAATATGTCAAACGTCGGTTTCTGAATTCAACAAATACCATTTTCTTTCACAGGTGGCTGTTTTGCCTGCAGTTTGGAGTATGTGTGTTACAAAATTTGGGGGTGGTAAGAACCCTTTCTGGGCTGTTGAGTCTGGAATTTTTCTTTTTGCACATGTGTATACCCACACGTATACCTACCACATATACAGGCAGTCTCATTCACTGTGCTCTTTGTGGAAGAGGGGTAGGGAAGCCTTTAGAAGGATCAGTTATGTTTTGTTATATAGTTTTTGGGATGGGGGGGTGGGCATCGGAGGGAAACCGTTCTGAGCTTACCTGTGATAAGGAGCCAAATATTGGCTTTATTGTGCACGTAGGAAGCAGTAATGCAGAGATTAGTGTGGACATGATGGATTTCACAAATTTGTTCAAAATGCGCTAAGTGGGTGCTGGGTGTTTTTTGGGGTATGTGTGGTTTTTCCGGTGGTCTGCTTTTTTGGTTGGTTTTTTTTTTTTTTGGTGTCTCACCAATGCCCTGAGTTTCTGGGACACCATTCAGAAATTCAGGTTCTTGTCACTTCTCAGTTCAGACATACGTGCTGAGATGCACTGTATTGTCTTTAGACCTAGTGAAACAACCTGGCCTGGGGAGGCTCTGCACAACCCTGCTGTCTGGGTAAGACAGGAGATCGAGAAACTTTTATTCTTACTTTACTCTCCCTGACATCTGACCTGGGCTTATGATGCTCTCTAATACTTCCTTTTCTTAGAGGATGCATGAAGGACTCAAACTAGGTTATCTTATTTACAGACTTCACACACATTGACATGGAGCAGTTTCTTTGGCTTTATGCCTGGAATGACAATGTGCCCATAGTCTGGGATGGTTTGGGAAATAAATTTGCTGCAAATTTGGGAATACGTAACATAATCAAAATAGGACATTATTTTTCTGTCTTTTCAATGTACTTTATTTGATAGGCACAAAAGAAACGTTGCTATCTTTAATTTCTGTATTCATTAATTCATTGAATGGAGAATTGGGGATTTGTGCCCTCAGATGTCTTTGCCCTTGGTTAGCCAGTTGTGTGTGTTTAACTTGAAGCACCTTCCTATTGTAATGATAATAAGCAAGTCTCAGACTTTTCAGAAAGGAACAAAGGCAACTGTAGTCAAGAAACAATACTGAAGTTGTTAAAATTATGCTTTTTCTGTACTTATTAGCAAAAAAAATGTGGTCATCACATGGTGCAGGTACAGGACGTGCCATGCTGAAGCAGCTCTTTGATTAGTTGAGCTCCAAACATCTTACCAGCCTGCAAATAGAAAGCACTTTACTGTGACAGCATCAGTCAGTTTGCTGTGGGCATGCCTGGGCTGTGGTACCCAAGCAGACTTCAAATGACCTGCCACTGTGAGCGTATGATGGGATAAACACTGCAAACGGCAGCAAAGCTGTAGTCCCGGTACAGATTGTTATACATCATGTATATGAAAAAAGTGTCATTTCAACCGTTCCTACTGCAGGCTTCTTTAAAACTCTATCAAAAATACGTCGTAAAATACAGCTTCTCCCTTCAATATCTTACTCATTCCTCACCAGCCTCAGAGAAAGAAGAATGGACTTTCAGGAACTGAAAACCAAAGTAAAATAAAGCCTTAAGAGAAAGGAGATATATACAATATTGGTTTTTTGTTTGCTTTTGTGTTTCCTCTGGGGCATCCTATAGCCTATTATTAATGAAGCATTTTTTTATTCTAGCTTTATTTTTTATAGTTCTTTTCTGACTAGTCCAATTTCACATACCATATTTAGAAGGGATACCATTAATTTAAATGTCTTGCCTAATTTGTGTGTTGATTGTGCAGTCACAATCAACAGAATGTTTCTATTAAGTTGTTGACTGGCTGTACCTATTTTTCTCTATGCAATTTAGAGTTTAAATATAGGGATTTAAATATGAAAGAGTTCCAGGGAGGAGCAAAATCTTTTGTAAATGCAGAATGTCTAATGTATGGGTTTTCTTGTGTTAGAAAATGCTTTCCCAAGCGCTTTCGGGCTATGAGAATGAATAAGCGCTGCTTCTTTTTCCAGGCTTACCTTTTTCAGTGCTGATAGTGTCTTGTTTGGTACAGGTTGTGTATAAATTTAATAAGAAGAAAACACTTTTAAGTCTTTTAAGTGTAGCCATGTTAGGCTGTGGCTGGCATGGCAATGAGGAGTGCCTACCTTCTAACCAAATTCTCCGAACAGTAAAAACTTGTAATGGTCTTTGAATGCACACCTGGCCTTCTGAATTTTTCATAAATTCAGAACTTTGGTCCAGACTCTTCATGTTAACAAAGAGAAGCAGTAACTTTTGAAATAAAACTTTATTTATGGTAAGAGGCTTTTTTGGGTGTGAAAAAGCACTCTCTATGTGGTATAGGTGTTTTTGGTGTTTTAGTTTTTTTCGCCATCTAGCATTTGCAATGTGAACATTTCTGAAAATGCAAATGCCAATGTTATGTAGATGAGTCTAGATTATATTTAAATGAAACTTCATTGGCTGCGTGTGAACACAATTTTCTGTGCCGCATCATGAGTATACTTGTTCCAAAATATTCATACTGTATTTCTTTTTTTACTTACAGAAGAAAATGTGGTTTGCAAATGGAAATTCAGGATTTGTTCTATGCAAAACTCATAGGCAAAAAATTGTTAGGATGGGCTCAAGAACACACTGTTGAGTACAATATGATCAAGAGTAGAAGTCATGCTTACAGAACCCCCTAATAATCCTTACTTTGATTTATACAAAGGGTGAAAAATATCCTACAATCATATGATCTCTTTTGCTTTTCAAGAAATGTTGTTTGTTATTCTCTGTATGTGTTTGGACTAAAGCCGTGCTTGGCTCAAGTAGCTGCAATTCAGCTGACTTCCAAATAGGTCTGTCCACTTAACAAATGTTGGGCTTAACTCTCAAAATTGGTCCAATGCAGTAATCCATTAAATTTGTATTTTGTAGAGGTTAATAGTCTAAATATTTTTAAATGCCGCCTTCTTTGTAATGAGCTTTTTTCTCTTTGCATAGATAAAATCCTTGATCTTACGGCTTCAGAGGCTTCAGGAAAAAGCAATAGAGGAAGATGACTATGATAGAGGTGAGAGTTGCTCGCCCCTACTCCCCTGCTGGATCATGCTGCCTCTTTTTTTTTTTTCTTCTCCCTCCTCCTATTAATGTTATTTTATATTTGCTATGTAGCAATCGTTAGCTGTGGAAGTCCAGTTCAATGAACTGTATTGTTTATTCTGTTGTCTGGCAGGAAACAAATTAAAGAAAGAAGTAGGTCAGCAGCAGGTAGCAACAGTTTTTATCTTCTTGAGCCACAATCACTGTGTGGGAAGGTTGAAATCCAAATATCCACCGTCTGGATCAGCTGTTTTGAAGCAGCATGACTTTAAAAATGCAGAAATGAATGAAAGCTTTGAAAGGAGAAAGGACAGGCACTGGCTGCTGACAGAGTGTGATTTGTTGCTTGCCACATTTAGTCATGACACTGCAGCAGGGCTCAAATACAGAAATGAGGTCAGTAGCTATTATAAAAGTGAATGATACTGTCCTGTGGGATTAACTTGATGTCCACTGAGTTGAATCAAAACCAGCTAGAGAATATGGTGGTGATACAGCTGCTGTCAAATGTCTGTATTTGAATAGTGCTTTTCCTTTCAAATGCCTTGGCATTTCTGATAAGCTCTGTGTGTGCGTGTTAATAATTGGAGAATCTATTAACACATGTCTCGGGTTTCTTAATGTTTCCTGTTATGGTAGTCTATGTTCAGGTACTCATACTTTGATAGTCTTGAGGTTCTAGATCAAATTCTTCCCACTAGATCTATCTTCCGTTGGGAAGCCCTACAAACATTTCAGTAAAATCTGCATGGCTACTTCAGAGAATAAGGCTGGAAAAAGATAGTTTTTTTTTTATTCTCAGCTTTTAGGGGTGGGGGAGTGGTCAGACTTGTGGTTTGCCTTTCAAAATTCACGTGTGAAGCATTGCAGTTGTACCATGTCTCTGTTTCCCTGATCCCAAAGGTGTTCCCCAAGTTGATTAAAATGTGTTTTAATAGTATCTAGGGTATAGGTGTGTTTTGCAAAGAGTGGTTCTGTTGGCCTTTTAAAGGCTTGCCTATGCATAGGAGTAAAGTCTGCCACTGTCACAAGTCATTCTTTTAGTGTTGCATCTCCCAATGGGGAAGACATTTATGTATGTTAAATGCTGAGAACGTTGTAGATATTTGTGGGTTTAATCTCTGTCAAACAGACATTATTGATACGTGTGTTTTACATGTGTAACACTCGTAACTCCTCTTCAAGTGGCTGTGGGTTTAGTTCTCAGTTGGAGACTTCCTGACAGCTGTGTACTCAGTGTGTGTGGTTCCCACAGATTCCAGCTGGGATTCTCTGGGCAGTCAGCCACTCTGACAGCAGTATTTTAGTATATCAGGTATGACATCTGCATGTGATGCCTTGTAGTAATTGAGCACAGTGGAAAATGATGACTTGTCTAACCTTGCACAGAAAGCTCTTGTGTAGTTTTACTGGGTACTAGTCTTGTATCTTCAAAAAGGACCGTCTTTCTGTTGACCATCATTTTATCAATTACCCTTTTTAGTTTCCACCCTACTTATCAGGTAGATAGCACAGAGGGTGGTTTGCAGAGTCTTGTATTAATTCCCCTCAGGAAAATTGTCTGGCTGAAATGTGATTTCACCAGGTATTGTGGGCACAGCTTGCAGAGAGCAAAAGTGGCAACAGTACAAAGGTGGAGAGGTATATCCACAGGTGGGATGGCTATTTTCTGTGCTAAGCCTGGCATATATAGGCAGAAAGCATTTGTCCTGATAGGGGACTAGATTCTAAGGTGTTTGAAACTCTTTGCCTGGGGTTCCTCCAACCCTTTGAAAACTGGAACTTTGTCTTCACACAAGAGTTCTCAGAAAATGCCACGCTCCACGCATGCACGTGACCATGCATCCTTAATTTTATCGATTCCTAATTTTTGAGTCTTTGGCCCATTTTCTGTCATTCTGGTCTTTGTTCCTCTTCTAATACAACTGTCGGCTGGGTTTTTTCTGTGACTGCTCTTCATTATTTTTGTGATGTGTGAATTGGCTTCCTTCATTTTTTTGGAAAGACTAGCGTGGAGAAGGTGCAGTGCTGCAAGAAGAATTAGAGCTGTGACCTTCCCTCCTCCTTGTGTAGTGGCAAACTTTCCACCTTTGCTTTTAGAGCTATGTCACTGCTCCTGGTGGAGAACAAAGTCTTGCTTGGTGTGAAGTGAAGTTTGAAAGCTTATTAAAGAGCTTACAGATTGGCCCAGTACCAATTTTTGTTCAAGTGAAATCTTTAATTAGTCTTCTTTAAAGGGATCTTATTGCCAAATATTGCTAGCAGGGAATGGAATTGCTAAGTGCGCAGAGCTGTGATGTGGGCCATAAATGGAAATACATTATCAGTGAGTGGGAGAAACCGACATGGTGTATGCAGGTGGCTGAGGACATTTTAACTATAATGTTGAAAAGAAAATTACTGTCCCTGTAATCTGGGGGACTTCTGTGAGTGTAGAGTGAGTCCCCTGTTAAGAGCAGAACTGTTTTGAGCTGGAGATTGTGGTAGAATGGGTCTTCCTGATTTGGGAGTGCTGCAGGGGAAGGGGAGGTCTAGTATGATGTGAGTAGCTGCAGAATGCCCTGTATGTGGAAGAGGTGAGTAGAGGGGAAGGAGAGCAGGTGGAGGAGGGGGGTGGGTGGCTGTTCCCCACAGTGGAAAACTAAATCGTCAATAAATATGTTATCATGTGTAACTATGTTATCCCTTCAGTGGCAGAGGCTCTTCTCCAGCTTCAACCATAGACAAGAACTCAAGAGATTTTTTTGGACTTTAGCTCTCTAAGAGACACCCAGTCTTGCAGGAGAGGGCTCAGTTTTTAAGAGCAGTTCAGTGAGAGGGAGATGTGTTAGCACTTAAAACTCTTCAAAGTGCTCCGGACTGGTTTCTGCTGTCTGACACTGCAAATGTAGCAACTTCAGGAAAGGCAAGCATCTACTGTCTGACATTGCTGCTTTCCTGCTCTCCAGAGCTTTCTGAAAGCTCCCATAGTTTATAGTAACTTTTGAAGCTGAAGTGTAAGTAAAGTGGTGCCCCTGCAGAGAGGGGAAAGCGATGCACTGTGTTTTCCCTTGTGGCAAGGAGACTAGGAAATGGCACAGAAATAAAGGCTAGTTTTTCCCGCTAGGAAGTCATGAACAGATACCTTGTTGCAAACAGGTCAGGAATAAGGATGTTTTTTTTTTTCCCCCTGTACAGAAACACAGAACAGATGCTTGCTGTTTGGACCTATTAGAGAACATGTGTGTTTTCCAGGTGCATGTTAATGAATTAGCTTTTATTTCCTGAACAGGTGCTGTTGGTTTTTTTTTTTAAGGGATATTTGGAACCACAACCCTCCATTGTTGTTTAGGCGAGAAGTGAGTGCCTGTTTAAATCTTCAGCTCGTTTCTTCTAAGTTTTTCCTTTGTTTAGATGAATCTATTTCTCTGTCTTCCTCTTCCCCTCGAGCTTGGGCAGTGCCCAGCAGAAATGGCTTTTGCCATTGCTTGTTTACCTGTGCTGTGTCTTCTTAAAGACCTGCGTTGGCATGGTTAGGGTGTTGATGAAGAGGAGCTTCAATCAATCAATCAATCATTCAAGCAACTATAGTTTCTTCCTATACTTTCCAGCCATGCTGTGTGTGTGGGGCATATGTTTGTTCTAAGAGCGTCACGGGGCTGCTTGGGGCAGGGGCCGTTCTGTTCCACGCTGGTGCTCCTCTGCTAGAGGTCACTGAGCACGGTGCTGTGAGACCTGCAGGGTGCTCTCTCTTCATACTGTAGCAACCATGGGTTGTTTCAAATGCAGGTGTTCTTGGCTGCGAAATGTTTGTGTGAAATGTGTATTCAGTGAGACAAATATCTTCCTCAGTCCTGCTTTAATTTTAAATAGGATGTTACATGTTTTATTGCCTGTTCTGTCTTTGTAGGTGATGAAATATTGGGAAGTATCTTATTTTTTTTCTGTATTTACTTGTGGTCTCCTCTTGATGGCCACATTACTGTATATTTTCAAAGTAGGTACAGTACCATGGGAATATAGTAACAGTATTTTGCCTTGTGTAGCATATAGTAAAAATTGGCCTGTTCTCCAAGGATCACTTGGAGTGTTGTCATGGCTCATTATTCATGATGGAGCTTGACAGCTCCAAGGTTAAACACACTGCTGAATACAGGAGGTTAAAAAAAAAAAAAGCCAGCATATTTTTGTCTCTGTGGGAGTTGTGCTTGCAGTGGAAGTAAGTATATTTTGCTCAGTACAAATCTATTGCCCAAATGTTTAAAAACCCTTTTCCTGTTCTTTGCTTCTTGAACTCCTCAATCTTGCCTGGTGCAAGGAGCAAATAGATTGGTAACTAAGTGTCAGGACTGAGTCTTGCTGCTGAACTCCACTGCTGGTTCACATGCCCTCTTGTTACTCAGAAATAAGTTTCTGTAGGACTACTGACTCCTTTTTTTTTTTTTTGTTTAAATTTTCTTTGGTTTGTTTTAATTCTTGCATGCAGAGTGTACAGTGAGTGTACAGATTGACTGCTTGCAGCTGGTAGGCAATGGCAACTGCCCTATGCAATCAGATTATATGCAGAGTTAGGCTTCTCCATTGAAGTTCGTTGATTCGATCAGAGCAACTCCTCATCAGTCCAACATGGCAGATAGAATATAGAAACATTTACGTTTGCCATGGCAAAATCTATCCTATCTCAGCAATGAAAATTCATGCTGTAGATATATTTAACATCGTGTGACCCTTCAGGTATTTCAGTTGAGGTCTAAAAGTTTGAACTATGTGAACTGGTGAGCTGCCATGGGCTTGTGCACCATGTGTTCTGCAGAAAAATAGTGTTTGTACGTTGTTTTCTTTTTATTTATCTTTGCTTGTGGGTTTTGGGACCTCCTCATACCAATTGTCCTTTCCATGTCTCAGGATCTGCAGGGCATCAAGGACAAAACCCTGCTCTGTGTAGGAGTTGAGGAGTCTCATTTCACACATTTTCCATTGATCTCAAGTGTAGGAAGGGAAAGACTTCATAGCAGTTAGCCTCCTTTACATTTACACTAGAACACGTGCTGTTGCTCGCTTGAACCAGCTATTTGTTTTAAGGCAAGTACAGAGAGAAAAAACAGTAGACTATAATGTTAAGTAATGTCTGGGTTGAAAATGTCATTTGTTAAATGGTATTCAGAGGGAGGTCTTGGCCACTTCTTATGGTTGTACTTGGAAATGCTGAATTGGCAATAACCTCAAACTCCTGGTGAGATGTATAGTTGTTTGGTCTTTCCAAATTTCTTTTTGCAGTTTAAACTGGAAAAATATTTTTCCAGTTTAAAGTGCTATTTCTAGTCATAGGCCTTAAGCATTTGAACCATTGATCTTCAAGCAGGTGGGTTGTGTGTTTTGGGTTTTTTCTTTTCTTTTTTTTTTTCCCTGGAAGAGCTATTTGTAGATGAGGGTTGGATTGAATCCCTGCTCTACTGTACTTCTATTATTTTGAACTACAATGCTTGCTTGACAGATGGGCTGTTATAACAGGACACAGAAATGAAGGCAAGTTAGCTTCTTTCTGAGGAAGGACAGTGAATTTGAGAGAGAAGCTGTATCTGGAAATAACTCTCAAAGAACATGTTACTTTGGAATATTTTTTCATGATGGTGTGTACCTGCAGAAGTAAAATCCTTAAACCTAGCTGTATAGTGAGTGAAGTTCTGTATCTGAGGCTATTGATTAAATAAAAGGCGGTGGATGCTGGAGGGGTAGAGCTTCTGTGACACAGGAGACTTACTGGGAGGCTGTAACTTGTAGTTGCAGGCCATTGAGTTGGAAATGGGTTTGGGGAGGATGGGACAAATAGGGCTTTCTCTTGTGCTGTACTGTCAGAGCCTTGTTCGGTCATAAGCTTGTAGAAGCTTCCTGAAGTCTGTGGGTAAGTCCTTTTTGGATTTTGGTTTTATAACTTTGCAGTAAAGCTATTAAGAGAAGGACTTGTACAAATTCTCAAAACTGAATCTTCTTTGCATGGCTCTTGTTTATCCTGTCTTTCTCTGACAAACTCAAATAACCTCCACAAAAGGGTTTGGGTCATTAAGGAAAGTACGTGCCTACATGAAGTATAAATTAGACTTAATTTTTCCTGCAACAAAACAGAAGCAGCACAAGCCTTCCAACTTTTTCACCTTGCCTGGGTTTCGCTGCTTAAGACACCAGTCTGAAATGAAAAGATAAGATTTTTTTTTTGTTCATATCCATTTATTGTTTAGTGCTAGCTGAAACTGTGGACCAAGATGCTGTCATTCAAATGCTTGGTCTTGGCTTCTATCTACTAGTGGCAGTAATGACACCACCATTTATTTTTATGCAGTCTGTATCAGGCTTATCCAGTTACTATTGAATTTTTTTTTTTTTACAGGAGTTGAGCCAGTCATAATTTAAAGGTCTGAAACTCCTTATCTTAATGCCAGGTAGAAACTGGAAAACTGTCAGACTTTTTTTTTAATAGTAAAACAATATAGTAATGGCTGATGTTTATGAGAGGGAGATCTGGTATACATGTTGACTTCTTGTGTTTGCTTATTAGATGTGTAGCACATACATCTTTAGCAACTTCTTGAAAAATTTTTGATGTGAACCCTCATTTTGGCCTAGTTGTTCAGTTTCCATTGTGTCAGAGTGCATCTTTGAGGTCCATCAGGATCTTGCTGTTGGTCTGCTTATACCCACACATTGAAAATACAGTCATGTCTTTTGTATCTTTAATTCCTTAGCCAATATTGGAGAGGAAGCTGCTGTAGTCATGCAGTATCTCACTTAGACTGTGCAGCCTAAATATTTTTAGGAAGCGGTAGTATTTTGTGGGATTCTACTGTGCTCTCTTATTTTAATCTTGGCCAGCATGTAGAGGTTCAGCTACATCTTGTGTTTCTGGAAGCTGCTTGACAAAAAGAAAATTGCTGAAGTTTTGGCATACCATGTGCTTGGAAGCTTTCTATACTCCCGTCCATCTGCTGTCTAAAACTGACACCACGGGCTACCCCTCCTATGATAGTTGGGCTCTATTTCTCAGTCCATGATGCAGCCAAGCTGTTCCCAGACAGCCTGGCTAGTCTTTTACAAACAAACAAGCAACGAAAAGATCTGAACAAAATAAGCAATTATGGATAATTTAAGAGCCTAGTTGCTGAATTGCAGCTTGAAGCATAGAGCTCTGATGGGTGTAACTCGGGAGAAGTGTTGATGTGGTATCTGGACAGTACCCACTGAGTGAGTGACACGGCTCTCCCGCTACCCAGCCCATCTGCTTACTTTGCACTTGCAAAATCATGCAGACCAATTTTATATTCAGGACAGACTTATCTTTCCCTTGCTCTTTAGAAATATTAACTCCAGATAAGAAAATTGTCTTTCATTTGCAATGTGGCCACTGGAGACGGTAAGACTATTAATTCAACCAACAAGTAGAAATTGATTTTGCTGCCACTTAGGATATAAACATTTTAAGGGAGTGGAGGGACACCTGCTCTTTTTAATTGTCTGCTTAATAAATGACTGGACATGGGCAGAAACTTCTAGATGGCATGGTAATGCGACTTCTGTGTAATTGGGGATTTAAAAGATGCTGAATGACTGTGACTACTATTTGAAAGCAAACATGAAAGTCGTCCAGTGCGAGTCCTCTGTGGGGAGCTGATAATGCTCCTTGCTGATTGCTGGGTGGTATCTGGTCAAATTCCTTAATAGGATGCTTTTATTGGAGACCTCTGTGGACCTTCTGTTGCTTGTCAGACTCCTCTGCAAAGTGGGATTGCCTCAAGTCAATTAACTTCTTTCTCTTGAGATTTCCCTCCTGTCCTCCCTGCCTGCATGCCCAGACCCAACTGCCCATGCTTGAGTATGTTCATAATGTCTGCCGTCTCCGATGCTTCTCTGCACTGCCTTTGGCATATGCAAGCTTTTGTGCGTTCCTTTCTTATTGTTAGCCCACGCAAGGTAGAAGTAGTAAAAAGTGCTGTTTTGTGGACATCTTTAGACCTCTTAAGACAGTGTCAGGGTTGTAGCAATGAGTGTTAATCAAAAAGGTGAAGAGGGTAAATTTAAAATTCCTAGCACTCTTACACATTCATATTAACATGCTTTGGACAAAGAGTTACTGACTCTGAAGGAAATGCTGACAGTGGGAGCATCCAAACTGATGCCGGGTAATGTGAGTTTTAAACTTCTGCTATTGATACCATCCTACCAGTCTAATACTAATTAGGATTCCTGGTAGGTGTTGATTTGAGGAGTGGGAAGCGATTGGACATCTCCGTGCTTGCTGAGATTTTTAAAGCATGGAAAAGTAAAAGAAGTTAATGAGTTGGACTGGTTTGATGTAAGGCAAAGTTGAACAAAAAGCAGAATAGTGCTGTATATCAGAGGCATAATTCAGACATGGCAGTGGGACCAAATACAAATAAAGTTGTACAGCCTCTTCAATTGCAGAATGTACTATTCATCTGACTTATTTGTGGGTGTTAATTCATACATGCCTCTGTCATTCCAGAGTGCCTCTTCTTATTTCCCTTCCAGTAACATTTCACCAAAGTAGCAGCATCTTGGAGAAAAGACTACAAAGTTTGGGTTGCTAGAAGCTGCCCAGGATTTGTTCGACTTTTTAAGGAACTGTGTCAGTGGGGGTAAAGAGAAAAACTAGACTGGGTGTGTATGTGCTGTGGCACCATACAAAGCATCCGTTGCATTGCACCAAAGTGTCAGGAGTAGAGTTGTAGACTAGAGCACCTGGGATAATGGTCTCAACAAGGAGACCTGCTTATAAATGGGTGGGTGTCTATTGGATTTATTTTTTTATTATGTGCTGTACCTGAAATATTTCTATGCTGTTGTAATATCCAAACCTAAACTTCAAATATGTGCAGCTGACTTGAAGATCTAGATTTACAATATCTAAATTTCAGACAATCTTGTTTTCAGTTTCTGCCTCTACCTGAATAGACTTTCAAAAGGCATGTTGCAAGAAGGCACTAACTGATGCATCCAGAAAAGCCAGTGTATGTGAGGCATGCTAGGTGAAATAAGACAGGAGACAGGGGCTTGAATTTGATATGCATAACAATATACCTTCGGTACTTAGTAAGCACTCTTGAATAAATGTTTTTTGTAACTTTATTTTTTTTTCCTTAGTTCTAGGGTTTAAATTGTGTAAAAGATGATGTGGGAAATTTTTTCTTTGTTCTCTTCCTGTTGTGTTGTGAAGTAGTTGGGTAAAATTAGTCTAGTATTGTAGACACAGGTGTTGACTTTCTGGATTTAAATACTCAGGATGGTATTTTGGGGGACCATTATGATTTCCAGAAAAGGTTTGTCACTAGGGGAAATATCTTGAGGAGTCTTACCATAATCAAACAAGCTTTTGGACACACCAGCTTGAGGAAGGGCTTGTGTGCTTGGAAATTTGTCTTATTGTTCCAACTTAACTAGTTGCCCTAGCTGACCAGTTAGCAGGTCGAGCCTTGTGCTACCCATTTCATGGTGTCGTGGTAAAATGTATTATAAGCAATGTTGTGTATGGTGTGGTATTGTGATGGGGGGTAGGTGGGAGACATAACTTCACTTTACAAAGTTCACTTTACTAAGTTCTAACTTCACTTTACAAAAGTGATAGGCTCAGTGCTTACCATCGAGACTTTATGGTGAAAATATGGCAGTTGCTTCTCTAAAAATGTCAGCTTGGTACTTTGCAGTAGTCAAAAGCTAGTCATGTTAGCAGAATAACGGGACAAAACTAAAGTCCTGTTGTGCCATTATTGTACTTTGTGAATACAGTTCTGGTCGCTTCATCTCAAAAAGGATATAGTCATCTGTAAAAGGTCCAAAAGAGGACAGCAAAGATGAGCTAGTGCAGCTGTTTTTATGTTACTGCTTAAATGCAGCATGCAAAGTGAGGTATAATTAATATATGTGTATACAATGTGGTCTTCAAATGAAAAAGAAAAATCATTAAATATTTCTATAAGGTGAATCTGGAGTATATAGTTAGGAAGGGGAAACAATTCTGTCTGGCTTGGAATAGCAATTGATAATATGCAAGTTATAAGTTTTACCTGCTTCATTGTATCTGCATAACCAAGAGAACGTGTAGATAACTAAAATCTTCAACTAGAAAAGGTTTATTTTTATCATAAAGAAATTTTGATTATGTATTAGAAAACTGGAAGTTCATAATCAAGTAGTTTGGAATTTCCTGTTGTGCATACCAGTAGCAGTAAAATAATGCTGCTAGAATTAAAAAGTTGTTGGTTTTTTTTTTTAGAGGCTTCTGGATGAATTATTATCATCATTAGAAAACTATTTGTTTTGAAGTCATACATGAAGTTCTCGAGTGTAGCAAGTACTGGGGAAGCTATTTCAGTTTTATTTTTGAACAGCAGGTGTCTTAGAAAATGTGGCTGGTTTGGTTTTTTTTTTTAAGATAAAGTAATTCTGTGGAAATAGGACCATTTAACTTTGAAAAACTAAAAAACACCTGTAGATGAAAACTATGTCATTTAGGCTGCAGGTTTTCTTCTGAAGGCACAGATGGGAGAGGTGGTAGCACTCAGTGTGTGACTTTTTCATGTTTAGTTTTCCTTACAGAGGTGAAGATCAGCCATGCAGTCACACCAATTATCTGTCACTTCTAGAGTTGTACCTATTTTGAAATGAGTGGTGGCATCAGAAAAAGGCATATGAGTAGGGATGTGAATATCAGTGCTATTCTTGAATTTAATTCTGCTTTATCTGTTTTTGGAGTAATTGTTTTTAGTCCTAAGAGATTTTATAGTTTTAAAGAAAAGCATACGGTTAAAACCCCCAAACAATACAAGCTGTAAGTGGATTTTTCTTATCCAATGCATATGCATATTTCATAGTTTACCAATGAAACTTTTCTCTCTTCATGTGTGGTTCTCCTGTATTTATGTTTTGAGATAAGAATTTCACTAATGTGTAATTATTTTTTTTTTCAGGAAAAATGCAAGGCAACCCTCTAAAATATGTGCGTATACTGTCCACTGAGGATGTATTCCCAAACAGTATGTCATATAGTCAATGTGATGGATAGCAAAACTTTTTTTTTACCCTCATAAAAATTAATATAACTGGGGGCTTGTGAAATACAATATAAATTCACAGAGACAGTGTAGATGATATTGCAGATAGAGGTGCAGAAAGAGGGCCATCAGCTTCATCAGGTGGAGGATATGCTTGCCTTCTGGAATGGATTGCTGTTCTGAGAGTTCTCTCCTGGTTCATCTGTGAGACTGCGTGCCTCCTCATCCACTACCCTTTTTGCTCCTTCACCCCTAATTGGCTTTATTCTGAATAATTTCAAAAAGGTCATGAAAATGTAACTGTTCAGAAGGAGGCAACGAGAAGACTTTCAATAGAAGACTTGTATAAGCCTTCAGTCTCAGGTGAAGCAGCTGAGAGCTTTAGAATGGTAATCGTTTCCAAAAAGCCATCATTTCTTGAGCTGACCATACTGATGTTCTCACTGTGGGTCTCTCTCTTCCACATAATGTATACAGTCCCTGTGAACTTGAACTGTTTGTGTTTTAAGTCCCTGTGTGCATTCCCCCCTCGATTGCATCAGTTCTTAGGGAAAAAAGTTACTCTTTTGTCTGCTCACCACAGCCACCTCATTTGTGAGACTGATGGCAACTTGTGGAGCAGGATCTGAAATGATTGCTGGAAGAATGCTTTTAAATAATGGAGAGAAATGGCAGAGACGGTAGGCTCTTGCGGTATGACAGAAACCATGTTTGGTTTCTTCTGAATAATCATTGAAACCATCGGTCCATTGAACCGTGGAAACCATTGCACCGTCTTCTTGGTCTATACTTGTTGGTTATGGTACCGCATTGAGCGGTTTGATCGTGCTTTGGTTGGGCCTGGCATTGAGCAAACTTGGGGTAGATTTGAGCATCAAGGCCCTTGATAGAAAAGGGAGGAGAGGGAGTCTAGGTGAGAGCTATAGGTCTGTGGGCATGTGTGCACTGGAGGAGATGGCGGGATTTGAGCATCTCTTAGGGTTATAGGAGGAGAGGAAATTCTTTAGCCAGGAAGCATGGTTTAACATTGAGTTTAAATCTATGGGTTGAGCGGAGTCTTATATGTAGCTCAGCTCTGGATGGAGATGGCAACTTATCTCTAAATCAGGTCTAAATTATGAGGAGTTGTCACAGCTAAGCTTCAGGAAGGGGAGGGATGAAGCTGAGTTGTAGGAAATCATCAGTACAGTTGGATTTTGTGGAGGCGAAGAAGAGTTCACAAAGCTTTAAGACTGCGATGAATCAGGCATGCTTTAACGCAATGTATGTGACTTCCTCTTTGTTAGAGCTCAAATAGCTGAGGGTGTGGTTCTGCCACCAAAATGACATTCAAATGTTTTGCCAAAGAAAGTTGGGGTTTTTTTGTCTTCTGTCTTTCATGTTTTGATGTTTACCTGCTCAGTCTCAAGGGTATGGCTGACTTGTAGTACTGGCAAATACTCTGGTGTTGTAATGGAATGACTTTTGGCTGCTGCTCTGTGCTGGACTGAAGCTGTGCTCTTTTCAGTATGAATCCTGAGCAACAGTGAGAACTTTCTCAGTGGGAGTCATCTGAAATTAAATGACTCTTAATGATGAGCATATACAGAGAGAAAAGGTTCCTGCTGTATGCCGTAGTGTAGTGCAAAGCCGAGTAGTGCGGTTTACTGCTGAAAAATCGACATCTATCAAATATCATTCAAGGGGAACAACAACTCAGTCCTTAATCTGAGCAAGAGTCAAACCGGTGAACTGGGAGTAGAAAGCTCAATAGCACATTATTAATTCTACTGAAGTCTTGTGTTTACAGGTTTAAGAAAGTTGCTCTGGTGACTTAAGGGTGCTACACTGATCCTGACCTTCTCCAAATGTGAACAAGCAGTATCTGCTACTCTGTATTCATAGACCAAATGTCATGCTTTGTTGCCCAAGTTCATAGGGAATCTGCTGTACTGTCCTTTCAAAGAATAAACAAAAAGAAGAAAAAAAAGCTACGCACTTAAAAGAGCTGAGCAGTAATTAAAAACAAACCCAAATTCATATTGAAGTGCAGGGGGTGCTGGTTTGAAATATTTTAATTATGACCTTTCTTTGCTGGAGAAAACACTTGTGAGCAAGAGCCAAAATTGCCCCAGTTACAGCCTGGTTTCAACAGCTGGTTATTTTGCTGCTATCTAACTAATAACAAGAATGAAAATAGTAAGGAGTTCTGAACAAAGAGGCTCCAGTCATGCTGTGTCACCTGCCTTGCCTCGCCTCACAGGACCTAGGGCAAGAAGAGTCAAGATGTATGAGTGTGGGTTTTTGGCTTGGTTTTTTTTTTTAATATTTTTTCATAATGTTGTATAGAATGACAAGATATTCCAGGGAAAGAAACGCTGAATATGCTGAGGAGGAGAAAGAATGAGAAATACTTGGAAAAAAAAAAAACCCAAAGAAACCCGAACCTAAACCAAAGTAGAATTATTCTAGAATTAAAATTTAATTGTTTGAGCACTGCGCCTGCAGAAGCACTGCTACTGTAATAGCTTTCTGATATTAATTATTCTGCCATCACAAGTCTGTTCATGTCTGACTGCAGATAAGTCTCCTGAGTTTTGTGCAGTTTTATATTTCCTGTCTCAGGTGCATTTTTTCCACCTGTAATTCCCAGGACTTGTAATGAGGAATATGCAGGATCCAGTAGGATGCTGTTATTTCCTTTAAATGGCTCTTACGTGTCGTCTTTTGGACATTTTCGAAAACAGTCATGCAGCTCCAAGTAAGAAGGAGGAGAGAAATCTGGCAGAGGAACAAATAATCTTCATTCCCCATGCCATGCACTGTATTTGTGCTATTATCAAATGTCTTAATTTTTTTCATTTATGTGCCACTTTGCTTGTTGGTCGAACCTGCCTGTTGCTGCATAAAAGAGGTGTTTCTCTCTTCCCTCCTCCTGCTTTCAAAATACTTACGCGCTGCTTACCTATGGGTATTGTATCAACTGACCCATTCAGCCTGACTATTTAGGGGCAGCCTTACATGCTCAGCAAAACTACTTCTCAGTGAGGGGGGAAGGAAAAATGCCATTTCCTTTTCTTTTAAATCCAGCAAGGAGAAGGCAAGGCTGCTTGTCTGTGTGTGGATGGCTAATGCCTCCTCAGTGCAAACAGATGGGAGTTACTCAGTGTGGGCAGCAAAGCAGCTGAGCTGTATTCAACTTACTTTCTTTTCTTGTGGCACGCTTATTTGTTGAATGCAGGAAAAAAATTCTTCATTATGTCAAAAAAAGTGAAACAAAGCTTTTTAGGCTTGTTGAAGTGTCCTGAAAAATGCTGCTTTTGCTCAGATAAGGAAAAAAAAATTAATTCCGTTCTTATCCAAGCTAGAGTTCAGTTATGTGACGGCTACAGGACGTGTAGGCTGTGTAAGGACTGGAGTCATTTAGGGGGATAATGCAGCAGGCCTGGTTCTGCTGGACAAGCATCCCCTGGGTTGTAGCTTTAAGGAAGCAAACTTGGATTTTGACTTCAACAAGCCTGTGGCAAGAGGTTTTCTTGTACCTCCAGGTATGCTCCTGTAGGGTCTGTGCTATTAGTGGTGCCCGCCATGTTTCCTGGCCTCCCTTGTGTGCCAGCAACAGTCTCGTGTCTCCTGTCTCTCTGGAGTTAGAGGCCAAGCCTGCCTCGTGTGCTGTGCCTGCTTTGGTTTGTCTAGAAGCCATTTTTTCACTGCTTTAATTTTATAGGGTGTAATTGCTTAATTGAAACTTCCTTGCTAAGTGCCTCTAATTGTCGTTCAGAGTGAATGCTGTTAAGAGCAACTAATAACGAATGGAATGGTTGCCTACAAAATCAATTTTTATTTCAGGAGTTAGGAGGGATGGAAAATTAGTTCTTCACAGAAGCTTACTCTCCTTGCTCCTAAAAGCTTCCTAAGAGGCAGCCTTTCCTCTACTTCTGTTACAAAAGTGAACTTCTGTGCTCCCAATTCCTCGCTCCAGGGTTCAGCATGCTGCCTGGCTTTCTCTACTCTTACCCATGTTGTTTCTTTCTGTAACAGATGTGGGCAGGTCAGTGTCCTCTGTACCTTCCCCACTGCTGGAGCAGGGATACTAGAAGCTGGGGTGTATTTAGCTGAGATAGATGCGAGTTTTTTCATTTCTTTCATGTAAGGCAGATGCCTGTTGAGGTTCATGTTTTTTGGTCTGTAGGAAGATCTAAAGAGTTGTTGTTTGGATGTATGTATAGTTGGTATGTATAGTTGATGCGTATTAGTTCTAAGGAAAGTCTTCTTTCTTATGCTGTTCTGTATGAGCTTAATTCCTTTTCCCCCATCCATTACAAAGATAAGTTGTATGTCTGCCTGAAATTACCAAAGTCCATTTTTAATATTCAAGATTTATCTGTCATGTAATGCAACAGTACATGTTGTTCATAATATCTCCAATGCTTACTTATAAGAAATACTGCTAAATGTTACCTGTGGTGCAGAATTTCTTGGAGTACCCTTGGGAAAGCAAAGAAAGCATTTATACAGCCCTGGCAGGCAACCAGAAAGGCTACCTATACCAAAGTGCACTGGATAACCTTTGGAAAAATCAAGAGAACAGTGTGAAATACCAGATTTTTTTTTTTTCAATTCTCATCTGCAGGCCAATTGACTCTTGACAGTTGGAGGTCTTTTTTTGAAGTGATGTATAGTGCACAAACCTATCATCTCAGCTTCCAAGCGAGTAGACAGAAGATTCTGAGGACAGCAAAAGGTCACAAAAAATACCAATCGTCCCTTCTATGCAAAGGGGTTTAAAGCAACAGCCCAAACCAACTTGCAGAAGAGAGATACAGAGAGGCTGGATCTTCCTTGATGTTGCTATTCTGCTCAGCTAAGATTAACTAACTGCCACAGATTTCTTTTGAAGGTTAAGATGAAGCTGTGCCAATGCTTATTTCTAGTCAGAGAATGTTCTTGGGAGCTCAGGGTAAGGTCAGAAAGTTGAATGAGGATTCTGTTACTGCCAGCTCTCACAAAATTCATGACTGTCCTGCTTCCTTCTATTAGTGAGGAGGCCAATTTGGTCTTGAATACCTGTTTGAGAAACAGCCTGTTGATTTGAGATATGTTTAGCGGTATTGTGGTATGTTCAGTGCCATACTGCCTATGCAGTGCTTCACTGCAGGTGATGCTCTTGCCATGCTTGTTTTTAATCAATATTTAAACTGCTTCTTCCTTCCTTATTGCTTGTCTGCTTCCAAGCATAGGTGGCTGCTTGCTACTGAAATCTGTGGGAATGACCATAATGAAAATGGGAACGTTAATTGCCAGGGTAACCCCAGTGGGAAATATGGATCTGTCAGAACTGCTGTCCCCAGGTGGATTCTGTTACTCTGGGGTTTTGCACTTGTTCATTCAGAAATATGCTGCTTGGGGTTCCTTTCTGGCCAAAGGGCTAAAAAACGGCTATTTCTTTACTGCTTTAACTTTGGCTATGAGGAGTTGCCAGGGCTCCTGCTGTACAAATTCAGACCCAGCAGATGATGTTTTAAAAATGAAGATTTCCAGTCTTTCAAACATGGGAATTGTGCACGAAGAGTGCATCCTGCATGCATAGGATGATACGAGGAACTTTAGTGACTGTGAGGCAAGCAGCCTACTTTCCCTCTCCCACTCTGTCTCCTGTTCCCATACCCTCATCTTACAATATTAGGATATCTCCTAGCAGTAATTTTTCTTCCCTACACTTTGTGTTTTAGGAAGGTGCTTGGCAAGTGTCTTTTGTCTCCTCCCCTGTGTTACAGGTTCTTTCTCTGCTGTGCCCTTCTTATATATTTATTTGTCCAGCAGGCTTCATTAGCCTGTGCTGCTGCTGTTTCTTTTTGTCACCTGATGAGCAGGCCTTGAATTTGCTCCTCACCTGCTAATTGGGGGTGGTAGTGGATATTATCAGCCTGCTGCTTTGCTGCATTTCTGTGGTTGTAACCATCCTGTGTGCTCCAGGCTCCGAGCTGCTGCAAAATAGTTATTCTGATGCCTCCCTGTAATCTGAAATCAAGATTAGGGGTGTGATGACAAGGTGTATCTTTCTGGTCCCTTTCTCTCAATGAGTTAATTTTCACCAGACTGGAAAGCTATTGACCTTTTCTTAGCAGGTGGTGTTTCCCTGCATTCCTTTATTTGCAGCAGCCCCCCAGGTGCGCAAAGAACATCAGTGCATGTACGAAAGGAGCTGGAGGTAAAGCTGCTGTGCTCTTTAGTATGGGAGGGAGCCTCACGCAGTATATCTACTTGCATCAAAATTAGATGCTGGTGATTTGAATTTGTGACTTCTGGAAATTAGTAAAAATTTGGGTGGGGGCGGTGTGTGCTTGTGTGTTTTTGCTTGTTTTTTTTTTTTTTTTCTGCTGGCTGTGAGTGGTTTGGGTCAGATTCTGCAAGGCCATGCTCGGCTCCTAATGATGTTCCCTGTCCCTTCCTGAGGCTTCAGGCTTCTATGTGTGATCGCAGGAGAAGAATTCTGGGAAGAGGCTGGCTTAAACTTATCCTTTGCTGTCCTGGTCTGTTGGGAGTGAGAGAATGGGATTGTACTTCTGTCTTGCTCTTTGCCTATACCTTTTGTCTTTGGTCTTGTCAGAGCTTCCCATTTTGGAAGAACAGTGGGATTATTATTATTTTTTTTAAAAGCAAATGTTTTCATTGAATCCTATACTTCTTGCTTTCTCTTTTTGCCCAAGAGATTAGATGTCTGGCCTCAAATACTCTACTTCTCTTCAGGCTTTCTTGCTGCTTTCTGTTATTTTCCAGCCTAACCTCTCACCTCAAAGCACCTTCCTTGAAACCTCTCTGCCCGCTGCTGGTAGTCATCTTTTGTGTTTTATGCCATACTTTCTACTGCAGCTGGCGTCATTAGCACCTTCTTAATCATTTGCATCTCTGTTCCTTTCTTTTCTCCTCCTTTCTCTGTTTTATTAGTCCTGTGCAGTCACTCTTCCTGCCCCCGGTATCTCCAGGAAATTCCCAGGCTACCTTTAGTATTGGGAGTGGAACACCTGTATTGAGCTATTGTGGGACATCTCCATTGACCTGGCTCCTGAAGCTCACATGTATTTTTGTTTCTTCCTTTCTAAGTTGCTGCCCAGAGCTAAAGCTGCTGGTGGTCTTGATTGCTTCCATAGTCCTGATGTGCCTGCAGGTGTGCTGGCAGCCTGCAGGTCCTGGGGTTCAGCTGGAATCGCCCCTTTCTCTGACCACGCTGGGTGAGCTTCATGCTCTGCCCTGATGAGAGCCTCGTGGCCAGCCACCAACAAGATTTTAATCCCGTTCCAATCCTTTTTGACAGAATTTAAGGAAATCTGTATTTGTTTCACAGCTAGGGCTCACTGTTAATGGATTTAGGTAAATAAGCCAAAGTTGTGTTTATATGTGAGGAAAATAAAGTCAAGCTAGGAAAGGAGAAGAAGCTGTAGTGCTAGAGGATATCTTAATATTTACATATCTTAGTCCTTTCCTTAGAAAATAAGTCATTTTTAGAGTCAGGTTAAGTATAAGGACAAATAATGGGTTTGGGTCGCAAAGGAAGATTTGTGAAACTGGATGGAGTGAGCAGGAATATCTGAATTGGACAAGAGATATTTTTTTCTACTTATAAAAGATTTATAACTTTTTGTGAGTTTTATGTTAACTTTCTTAATTTCTTCCTCCAATAACAGTGGAGGAAGAAGGTGAATATAAATTAGAAAGATGACAGTGCAAATTTTGCAGTGTCAGGGAGAACTTCTGTAGAATTTGTTTGAAAAAATAAAAAAGGCTTTTGATCAGTGAAGCTCAGTAACAGGGATATAAAGCAGGAGGCAAGGTAGTTGTACAGAGGGAAATATTCTATAGGAGTTTTCTGAAAGAATAACATTCAGACTTTTACTTTCTTTGAAACTTTATGCAAATACTTCGTTGCATTGTTATACTCTTTCATGTGTTTGACACGTTGCCTATTGTACCCGATTGTACATTCTGCTTAAATCTGTTTAAAAAAATATTTCTGGAAAAGGTTTTGGAAACATAGCACAGTGGGATTTTGCTTGAGGGTTTATTTCTTAATGTTAATCATAGCATAATTGCATTAAGTATAAGGTAATTCCTGAAGCCTGCTGAAGAGATTCGTAGGATTTCCTGGCACCAGAAGCGTGTGCAGTGCTCCAGAGGCTGGCAGACTGCCCCTCTAGGCCTTTCTCTCCATCCTTTGAAACGTTGAAACATCCAGTTGTCACTGCTGCAGGCAGGATCCTGTGCTGGATGGACCCGAGTCTGATCTAGTCCAGCAATTCTTGTCACTTCAAGACTGTTTTTATTTCTTCTGCTGGTGTAATATGCCTGTGTTTTATTGTATGTACTTTCTGTACTTATGTGTGGCTTGGATTGTAAGGTAAACTTTTCCTTCTGGTTCTCTATAAAAAAAAAAAAAATTAAAAATAATCAAACATTTTGCTTCTGCACCTTAGGCCTGTATAACCACTCCAGCCTGCAAGTAGGCTGCACACCCAAGAATCACACTGACTTCAGTGGATATCAGATTCTTTATATTTAGATTATGGATTTTTGAGCTTTTTGCCCCTTCAGGTAGGAGACAGCTGGCCAAGGGTAAATTTTATTTACCCAGTAATGCATCTATTTGATGACGTTTCCAAGTAAACATAAACAACATTCTCTAGAGTGGGGGAATATATTGTATTGTGTTAATGGAGTCACAGTTAAAACTTCCACATCTGAAGCGGCATTCATGAAACGCAGTGCTTTGTTAACCTAAAAGTAAGAGACTTCAAAATTATATTCCCTGTCTGTTACTGAACAGCTAGAAAACAAGGATCTTTGCGACTAATTTTGTTTTCTTTTGGATGTGCTTTACTGCAGCTGCTTGCAACCTAACATTGCGATGCTGCCATCGTTCATAGGGCTTGTCACTGAAGAAAAACCATGATGGCTTTCTAAGATCTTGATAGTGTTGTTATTGAGTATCTTTGAATAACTAGTTGAATTTGACACACTTAGGAAATGTGCCAGAGGGCAAACCAAACATTACTCCCATTCTTGCATGTGGTAGCTGAAGTGGCAGTGAAGAGGTCTGTGAAGAATGCCACCTCATCCCTTGGCCAGCTTCCAGCCTCTCCTTCCCTGAGGAAATGAAAATCTATGAAAGGAGTTATATGTTACTATGTTATGCCAGATCTTTTTTTTTTTAATGGAACAATAATGCTTTGGGAGAGAGGTACGTGGCTTCAGATACCTGTACTGTATCTCTTACAGTACTTATTGACAGGATGGCCTGATTCTGTTATTAATGTTGATGATGTTATAATTTCCATTAGCCTCATTCTGGAGACATTCAGTTAGTTAATGTTTTTTCTGTATCTTAGGGACAGAGTTGGAGCTGTCTCTGTTTAACTTCTTGTTTCTTTAACAAAAAGTTGTTTCTCCTTGATTTAATCTAAAGCTTGCTTAGGATGCATACAGTTTTTGGTTATATTCAGCTGGCATTAGAGAAATCTAGTAGGACCCAAGCAGCTTTGCAGCAAATCCAGAAGCCCAGTGCTTGCAATCAGAGCACTGATTGCACACTATAGTGAGAAAGGTCGTTGGGGTTTTTTTGTTTTGTTTTTAGAGTCCGGAGTGTAAAATATTTCTACTACTTTTCCCAGTAACTGCAAAATTTCTTCCAAACTTGTCTTGATGATACAGGATCTGAATCTTATGTGCTTGTGTTTAGCTTTTAATCTTTTATTAATAATGAAAACTGAGAGTACACTGAGTTGTATATGAATTGCTTTTGGATTGAGGTAGTGAGACAAGGTGAAACTGAACGTCTTCCTTCCTCTTCTCTTCCATCATTGCACAACAAAACCCAGGCTTCCTTGGGTGACGAGTGTCATGCATCTGTGTAAGGTGGGTTGTTGCTCACTTAGCTGTAGGATTTCAGCTCCAGCATTAAAGTGGCCTAATGTTAATTTCTGTATTTGTATACATTAATTTTACATTTTCCAACACGCTGTGATATTCCTGATAATAGAGTGATACTTTTTGGAGAAGCAGAAAAATGTTTTGATGAGAGAGAATAAGTTATTATATAGGAATTAGGAGCTAAAATTAAAAAACACAAACCTCAACAGATTTCCTTTTGTGTTTTTTGGGTTTTTTTGGGTGGTGCAGTTGGTTGTTGTTTTTTTTTTTTTGTTTTAGACTACACAATCATACTTATGTCTTGATATTTTAACTGTAGGCAAGGTACTTCAGTCTGCTTCAGATGAGCTGTACATAAAATGGGTATATCATCACTTGCCATACTACAGTCTTCGGAGTTTTAATTAAAGACTGTGAAGTCCATTGGAGCTCCAGTCATGACAGGAGCTCAGAGTTGTAAGGTTTAACTATCAATAAATGCGAACATTTTAATTTTCATGTTTTTATGGAAAAGTTGTCCTCATGTAACTTCACGTATTGTAATTGAATACTTGTGAAAGCTGTAGAGCCTGTAGGTTGTTAGGCTGTTCTCATTAGAATGTGTACGCCACAAGAAAGCACAGTGCTGTTAGTTTGTCATGTCTTGGAAAAAAAATGAAGAACTTGAACTGCTTTTTTTTGGTATATCATGTAGATAACAACAAAGTTATTTCTTCTAGTAGCAATTATTGGATGGAGTGACCTTTACTGATTTATGACATTGATGTAGTGGAAGGGACATTTTTCCACTTGACCTTTATGCAAGGTGTCGGCTTGTCCTGTAGCACCAAATGAGTTGCAATTGACAGATTTGATGGAACACTAACTTGACAGGAGCTTATTGTTGGGAAGAAGATATGTGTTGAAAAGTGGAGCCTCTAGTAAATAACGTGATAAGTTATTTGCATATCTTCCATCACTAAGGAGCAACTTGCTTAGAAACAACTGCTGCCTAAATTGCAATTTGAACGCTGATTAACTGAGATGCTAGCAAAACAATCATCAAGTAGTGTTATTTCAGAGTAAAATTTACTGCTTTAACTCTTTTTCCTTTCTTCATTGTTCTGAAACCAAATAACAATGGTTTTCTATATTTTAACCTTACTTCTTGTCTTAACACATCTGTCCATAAAAAGAAGAGGAATAAAAGTCAGATAAACAGTTTTCAGTATATGACAAGGAGGACATGTCTCCCAAGAGGATGGGAGGATGTGTGCGTGTGTATATATGCGTGTGTGATTATAGATATTATAGAATGTGATATTATAGAATACCAGGTTGGAAGGGACCTCAAGGATCATCTGTTCCAGCCTTTCTTGGCAAAAGCATGGCCTAGACAAGATGGCCCAGCAAACTGTCCAAGTGAATCTTAAAAGCGTCCAATGTTGGGGAATCCACCGTTCCCCTGGGGAGGCTATTCCAATGGCTTGATTGTTCTCATTGTAAAAAATTTTCCTCTTGTGTCCAATTGGAATCTCCCCTGGAGTAACTTGTACCCATTACCCCTTGTGTTTTCCATTTCACTCCTTGTAAAAAGGGAGTCTTGGTCTTTTTTGTAGCCACCCTTTAGATACTGGAACATGGTGATAAGGTCTCCCCTAAGCTTTTTTTTCTCAAGGCTGAACAAACACAATTCTCTCAGCCTTTCCTCATATGGCAGGCTTCCCAGTCCTTTGATCGTCTTTGTGGCCCTTCTCTGGACCCTCTCCAGCCTGTCCACATTGTTTTTGCGTAATGGGGGATGAGATGTGTGTGTGTATATATATATATATATACACACACTCATATATATATATACATGAGTAGCTTATTTGGTTATTTATTGTTATATTAAATAACAGTCAGGTATAATTCTGGGAAGAGAGAAGTTCTGGTTGTGGGGAGGAACGGGAAGCTGTGAGCACAGGCTGGGGTGCAGGTGGATAGTGTAAAGAGAACCATAATGGAGGGCCAAACCATCCCTGCCCCAGTGCTCCAGCCAGGAAGCACGGAGGTCAGCTGCTCTTCAGATTTGCTGAATTAAAGCAGAGAGAGAATTGTGCTTTTCGAGGAGAAATTTAAAAGCAAAGAACAGGTCAGTTATTTCAGGTGTCTTGTTACAATCTAGTACCTCTTTCTGCCCTGGTTGAAAAGGTTCTGATACTTTCTGTAAATAAAATAATTCCACTTACAAAATGGTCAAGGCAAAGTTGTAGTGGAACCCAGGATTTATCTGAGACTATTCAAGTAATGAATTATCATGGCTTTTTACGTGGCTTTTTAAAACTATTGAGCAGCAGGATTGATAAAAGAGCAGCAAATACCATCTGTCTGATCTACATATTTTGCCGCAGTTCTTCTCAAGCTGTCCTGTCGAGGTAAAGTAAAAAGGAGCTGAATGGGTGTGGGAGGGGAAAGCAGCTCAGCTATCTTCTATTGCATTTGCAAGAGGTATTTGGAAGGAAAAATAGAGGTTGCTGTTTAGACAAATTAATGTCATCCTTATTTGTTATTTCAAAGACAAGCTGCTCAAACAATTTCAATAGAAGGGGATGCTGCTGGACATAGTCAAGGTGGAAGTCTGGATAGACATGTTTATTTTGCTATGGTGAAACAGGTGGTGTGAGGGTACTGGCATAGAGTGAAATTCATAGCAAGATTCACTACTGTAGCAATCCTATTTAATTGTAACTCATGAAGAAAGTAGAGATTAGTTACTGTGAAGATGTATGTTAATAAAAACTTATTTCTTGCAGTGTTTTCATTTGTAGTTAGCACATGCTACAGAAAATAGTAGGCTTTAACACATTTATTTTATGTGCTTGCTGGAGATGTGTAGAAAGCTCAGCTGCAGGGCTGGAAGCAGAACCTGCACGTGGTGAGCTGCAATTCTGGGGCCTACAACAGGCTCACACTTGAAAGATATCCTGCCTTTTGTATCCCTCGTGCTTTCTGGAGCACGTTCTTTTCTGAACGCCTTCTGGAGAGTGTGGCAATAGCCAAACCTCTCTCCCTGAGCTCAATTTCTAGCAGGTGCTCCTGCGCTTGGCTCTGCAGGCCAAGTTCCATCAGAGTCCCATTCTGCTCCTCTTTCTCCTTCCCTCCTGGCTCCGATTCTCATCTGGCTCTCAGTCAACACAGATACTGGTCTGGCAGCTTTAATTTCCAGCCTGAGGAGGCTCTGAGCAGGTGGAGAAGCTGCTGGAGGCAGTGAAACTTCGTGGGCTCAGGCTGGAAGAATGCAGTGAACCTGTATTTAGAATTTCCAAGTTTCATAGCTTGAAGCAGAGAGTCCAGTGAAAGCGCCTTGGCGCTGCTGCACTCCACTTAGGTTGAGCATGCGAGAGGCTCTTCTATGGATCTGCATGCTGGAGGAGCTTGGGCTTCTTTGCAGTGGCTGTTGTTTGGTGGGCTCTGCTGTTCCTATGTGAATGCAATCCAGCCAGGCCTCTTGACTGCATCTGGTAGTCGATGGGATGTTGTCTCACTTATAACCGCTTTGCTGAAGGGGGACCAAAGTAGAGTGAAAGGGCTGTGGAACTTGCTTAGAGAGCCTTTTGGTCTTCTCCCCACTGACCTTTGCCGACATCCTCCTGTGCAGCTCTGCCTGCTGCCCTGTGTGCTCGCGGGGTGATTTTGACACCTGAAACACTTCTAGGAGCTCTGTGTGGGGACAGCTGCAGAGACCGGATGAAAAGAATATCATAGATGTGAAAAAGTAAAGTGTGTGTGAAAGGGAGGAAGGTTGGGAAACAATAATTAAAAAAAAAAAAAAAAAGACTCCAGGATCCCTTTTGTTCAAATAGAAAGGAGAGGCTGGGCTTTATCTGATTTTGAAATTAGGAAATTAAGAGGTGACTCCAGGAGGTAATAGTCTTTTATAGGGAACAGAATCCTGTAAAAGAACAAAAGGGCACTAACTTTTAAGAAAGGGTCAAATTATGAAAGGGGTAATGCAAGGTTTCTTATGCAAGAAGCAGTTCAGATTCTGTAATTACAGTAATCCTTTTATCTGAAGATCTCACACAGGTGTTAATTAAGTGTAATGAGGCCCCTACGGAGCAATTGTTACTATCTACATTTTTACAGACACAGAGGACCTCGAAGCTGGAAGAAATAGGGCTATTCGTCTGAGATTCTGTAGTGCAGCACTGTAGAGTCGGTGCTCATGAGAGAATATGCAGGGTGTGACTTGAAGCCACCTGGCATGGCATGAAACCCTGCTGTGTATCCCTACTTGCTTTTTTTTTTGCCTGAAAATAAAGGTATGTGTAGATGCATAAAAAGAAATTGTGGGCAAAGAAAAGTTACTCTTTCTAGATGGGCTGTCTTGATTATGCTTATAACTACTCCTGATTTTTTTTTTAACTTTTTTTCTAATGTGATGCTTCAGATTTGCGGGTTCCTGTGATATTTTGGTTAGCGTTTGGTATTTTGAGAGCCTTATGGGAACCAGCAATAAGGAAAATATACCTGTGTTGGTGAGGTGCTGTATATTAATTCTTTTAATCTGTTAATGTCAGTCTTTCCAATGCAGAGCAGACAATTAGATTGTTTTGTGAGCTCCCTACAGGGAAATCAAACAGTTGTTAATTGTTGTTTTTCTTCCTATAATACTCTTGAGCTGTTGATAATTCCACAAGAAATTCTGTGAAAGTACTAATGAATGCATGAGAATGGGGAAACAGAATTTTGAGATACTCTACGGTGTTTTGTTTGTAGGATGTTGGACTTTTGAGTGAGTCATCTAAGCTTTTTGTCTGTTTTTGACCATATCCCACATAGTGTGGGTGGTCGCCTGCCATGTATTTAGTTGTTTTATTCTTTTTCCCTGGTAGTGGAATTTGGGCAGCTCCAAGACTAAGCTTGTCAAAATTGCCCCCTTTGTTTCTGGAAGCCTCCATAATGGGTTGAATGTGCTGGGTGCATTGACTCTACCACTACCATGATGCGTGTGTATAGCTCTGTTCCAGAGAGGCGGAAATGGTGCCATTTTGGGAATGTCAGGAAATATTAAATGTTTTGAAATTGGGGATCAAGTGGATGAAGTTTGCTTGAAATACGTTTTCCAGGGGGGGAAAAAAAAGACGGGGATCTAAAGCTTCTACATTTGATATTCTCTATTTTTTTATTTTTTTTTTACTTTCTAGAGTTGCAGGATCCAACTATAGCTGTTATTGCTCAAAATTATTTAAATTTTTTATGTTTACCCCAGTTATGCTTTGGTACCAAAAGTAGTCTCAGGAAAGCGATGTTCAAGATGGTAGTTAGGAAACGGTCAAATAAACTGTGGGTGTAGGTCAACTACTAAAAGCTTTATTTTGCCTGTTTTTGTGTCTCTGTGCCCCACCAAAAATTAACATTATTCTAACCTTTGATCACAGTCTGGAGTGTGGTGTGGTGGAGGAAAGGGAAGTCTGTGTAAATCTGGCAGTGTAATTCTAAGTCCAGCAGAAATCCAGGAGGAACCCAAATGACTTTCAGGAAAGAAAGGAGACTGAAGAAGCAGATGCAAGCCCATGGTGTGGAGGGTGTGGGAAGGGAAGAGGATGAAGGGCCAGAAACAGAGGGGGGAAAAACTGGGGTGTAAGGGTATCTGTGAGTTGCCGAGGAGAGGGAATTGGTTAGTGAGGCCAAGTTCAAAGGAAAGGACAGGAAATAAGTCACTAGATATTAACAGTCAGCAGTTATTCTGTGTTTAAATAATTTCCTTTGCCATTGAATTCAGATTCAACGAACTGGTGGAAATTATTGTGTCTGACTAGATGCTAAGGATAAAATTTTTTACAGTGAAGGTGGTGAAACACCAGAACAGGTTGTCCAGAGCAGTGGTAGATGCCCCATTCCTGGAAACATTCGAGGTCAGGTTGGAGGAGGCTCTGAGCAACCTGATCTAGTTGAAGATGACGCTGCTTATTGCAGGAAGGTTAGACTAGATGACCTTTAAAGGTCCCTTTCAACCCAAACCATTCTATGCTTCTATGACATCTTAAAATTAGTTTGATTTTTGATTTAGAGCATGCAAAGTAGTCTCAGAACAAATTACAAATATAAACCATTATCTCTTATTGCTTGCTTTCTTAGAATATGGCCTTTTCCGGATGAAGTAGAACAACATAACTTCTGGGTGTTAGAACAGTGATGGATGGTGGAAATTGCAAAAGTGGCTAGGCTGAACTAAGCTAGCATCTTTAGTAGTTTTTAAACAGTTTTTGGTTTTGTATCTACTGATCCAGAGTGCTTGGGAAGGGCATCAGCTTAATTTGAGGGTAAAGTTTTAATTCTTGAAGAGCCTTAGGTATAAGGAAGGAACAGTGAAAGGGGAAATTAGATGTATACATTTGAGATTATGTAGACTATTAAATGTGAGAGTGGAGACCTGGAATATGAGAAAACATTGAGCATTCTTGTGGGAACTCATGAAGGGGAATGCAGGTAGCAAGAGATGAAGAAAAAATATTTTCTTTAAACAAAAGCAAAATTCTGGCATCCAGGTACTCATCCATAATGAATAGGTGTGCTGTTTTCAGCTCAGTTGCCACGAAGACTTCCTTTACATTCTCTCTCCTCTTTTGTTTCTAGAGCAAAGCTTCAAGTCTCTTTGTAGAGTTCCCCAGTGCGGTTTCCAGAGCAATTCATTGGGGTTGTGTACATGTATTTATAGTCTCTTTATAGTTCTGTGTGTAATACCCATTCTATAAGAAAGAATATTTGATACTTTTTCATCAGTGTGCCTTGCCACAGAAGGAAGATCATGCTGTCGAATTGCATTTTGGTTCGGGTGGTGCTGCTCTGTAGCTGGTGGCTTAAGCAGAACTACAAGCTGATTTCTTCATGCATTATAGTCCTTGGGGAACATTGCACAATTTAACATACACCACACTAAAATCTGTGCTGCTTTCTTTCAAACTTAAAGCAACTCTATACCTACTCATTGGTGTTACATAGCCCAATCTTTGTGCTGCTTTGTTGTGCGTTTTTACAGCATGGCTTTTAAAAGTATAAAGAAAAACCTTTGCGGAACACTTCTTATATTATCTGTACTAGTTTTGGACTTCTATCACCAAAAAAATTAATCTTTCAGATGATGTGCTTTAGGATGGTATTCTGAATATATTCAGGTTAGGCAACAACAAAGGAGCCTTTTCTTTGACAGCTAGAACAAAGCACGTTAGATTCACAGTATGTGCTTACATAGAGCCTGGTACAAAAAAATCCCAACATAATCTCACTGTGTCTCTAGTCATAAAATCCTTGATGTAAAAGTCCAGACATAGTCCATCAGATTTTTAAATTTCTTGTTAGAGTATTTAGAACTTGCTTTATAAAAATGACTGATACCTCACAATATAGTGCAATCAGTTGTAGAGTATTGCATTGTTTCTCTGTTAATTGACTGGCCTGTCTTCTAATCCAACCCATGGCATTTATTCAGAGGCAGTGAAGAAAGGCAGATGTTGACTTAAAGATTCCTGGAGCAAGGAAAGGGACATAGTGAACTGGGACTGAATCATCCACAGTCAACATTAATGTATAGCTGACAGTTGTTCACATATGTGAACTGTGCTGATTGGAAACCTTTACTAAAGCTGCTCTTCTATCATCTCCAATAAAAGAAGGAGCTGTATTGCAAGCCAAGGAGCTTTGCATTGATTTCTACTAGCTCCCTTGTCTTGAAGGATCTTTTGAAGAGTAGAATTTAATTCACAATAGGCATTGATGCCATTGTGCTGCATAGCCTTACTTTTTTTTAAAATGCAGATTCAGCCTGGAATCAGTGGTACGTGTTTTTCTGTACTATTTCATATGTAGTGACAGTACTGTCAGCACTGCTTACAGAATAATGTTGGTATCAAGTAAAGTGCACCAGCAATCAGCTTGTTTTTCCTTTAATGTATCTTTCAATGTTACTGTAAATTATTTTTATTGTAAAGGCATATTGGAAATGTAGGCATCTCAGTGGTTTCATTGGAAACTTGATGTTTGTGAAAGACTATGAAAAGCTAACAGTCAACAGGGCATTGTTTATTTTGTATTGTGAATTGACTAAACCAGAAATGATGTCTTCAAAAAATGCCTGCACATTAAAACTCCAGTGGTGTTTGAAGGAATTTGCAAATGCAGCAAATCTGAAGATAAGGCCTATGTGGGATAGACGCTGTATGGAATCGTACCTTTATTTTAGTACCATTACAAAGATGAGTAAGGAGTTACCACTTACAGAAAACTGTCCGCTATTTCAGCAACTGTTACGCCTGTCACGCACTTCAAAAAATGTAATTACTCCAGCATTTAGAAAATCACCAAAGTGGCTAGTTTATGCTGTAATGTCAAATACTTATGAAGCTCTTACTATTAAAAACTTTGCTATTAAAAATACTATAAAAACTTCATGTTTTCCAGAAGTGTCAGACTAAGAGCAATGGAGATCAAGCTGCTTCTGGTATGCTGAAATTATTGTACATCATTTTACATATATTGTATGTCTCATGCTTTGTCATCTCCATTTGTCTCTTTGGTTGTAATTTGTTTTGTTGATTGTAAATTTATTGGAGTAGGATTTTTTTTTTGCTGTTGTCTGAGCCTAGTATGATTGGAGCCTCCTCTGTGAGATGGTAGTGGCAAATAGAAACTACTTTGCTTACGGGAAGTTGTAACGTAGGTTTATCCAGGTAGTCCTAATGTGCCTTAACTCATCCCAGAAAGCACAGCTGAGAGGATAGTTCAGCCTACATCATTGCCAGGTGATAATGAGAAAGAAACATAGAAAGCAAAATTTTTCTAATGCTGACCAAATAACTTAAGAGATTAATCACCCAAGTCAGGACTCTGACACTTCCTGCTGGACTCTCACCCTCCTCCTTTCCCAGAATTCTGCTGTGCTGGAAGAACCTTTCTGGCTTTGTGGCTTCTTGCTAATCTTCCCCCTGATGTTGAAAGTAACTGTACCTACACCGTCACAAAACCCACCAAGTCCTACATCTTGTGCCCATAAATCACTGCTCCATTTAACCGTTGTTACAAAGAGACAAAGAATGTTACAGATCTGAGTGGCAATCTGTCAGCGGCGTTGCCGCTATGGATGGTCTACGAAATAGGCCACTGGTCAAAATTTATGATGAAAGTCTACACTAGGCTTGTACCACTGCCCTCTGGGAAGAAGTTTCATACATAGCACAGACTTTTCAGTATCAAGATGTAAACTGTAGGTGGGAAACTTGGTGTTGTGCTTTGGGGGAAGCATCAGTGAAACTTCTGAGAACTTAGCTTTTTGTTCAGAGCATGAATGAATGCTCTTAAATTCAATATGAATTAGAGGGGAAAAATCAGTATGTGCCAATGTGTTAAGCTTCTTTTTATAAGAATTATAACAGCTGAAGCGTGTTTGTTCTTTTACTTCTTTTTTAAAGCTTTCAGATTTCCCAACTCTCCTGCAACACTGACATTTGGTACATTAAATTCCCGAAATGTTATATATGTTTTAAGGACGCAGCAATTTCCTGGCTTTTAACTGGTACGGACTGATGGGGGGGGAAATGCAGAGCTTGATGGGAGGCACAGCGCTCTGCTTGAGCGGTCCATGTAAGAAACCCTTCAGATACTGTTCTCTGTTGCTTCTCTCACAGGCACTATTTTGAGTACAAGGTTTCCATCTCTTTCCTCCCTGACCTGATTTATGTATACTGGTCTCTCATTGCTAGGAAAGAAAAAGGATTGCAGAGAGAGTAGACAGCTGATGTTGCCTGCAGCAGGGGAAGCTTGTGGCATTTAACGTGACATCAGGTCATCACTGTGTGTTTTGGCTATTCTGATGCCTTGAGTCTGGCTGGGAATGCAGGAGACCTCTCTTGTACTCTTCAAGTTACTAGTCTTTTAACTTTAAATTGGAGGCAAACATCGATCTGGCATCTCAGTAGGATAAAGCAGGAATTAGAAGGGTTTGTCACCTGTACTAAGAGTGCCAAATAACTGAGGAATGCACACAAAACAAAGAATTACGGAGCTGCAGCACTCTGTATGGATTTTGGCCCTCGTGCTTTGAGGTGGTTTCTGTAGCAGTTGCTTCTGACTCCAAAGGATGTTCAGCAGTCAGGAGTTTGATTTGCTCAGCTGTTCCTCAAGGCACAGCCGGAGTGCTGAATTTCACAAAGGTGCCTTTTTGGTTGGAATGGAAAAAATTAAGTGGTGGGTAAGTGGGGTAATTCCATTTGTTTTTTGCTTTAGCGGTCATTATGCTCTAGCCTTTTATGAACTGAACACGAATGTTTTGCTGTCATGCCCAGGGACTTATAGCCTTGTCAGGAAAGCTTTAGCTTCTGCTTACTGGCCTTTCCAGGAGTTACTTTTTCCACTGACCGCTGGAAGTATTCCAAGGACCATGGCCCAAATAGCTTTTGAATTCAGATTAGGTGTGCGAGCCTTTGAAGGGAATCTCCCAGTTGTCCCGTTTACTGTACTTTGCTTTGCATTGTGGGGCAGTCTTGGAGTGCATGGACTGGTTTGACTCTGCACTGGGTTAATTTTGTTGGTTTCCATATGCAGGGCTGAATGGAAGGTAGAAAAGATTTTGCTCTGTTCCAGTGACCAGACAATACATAGTAAGGGCTGCCTGTTCAACTATCCAAATGTAATCTGAAGCTCCCTTTTAGATGTATCTGGTGTGTTAGGACTTGCATTGAATATCTTCTACTGTGTGTCTGTTTGGTACTGTTAAATGGTTAATTATTTATTCTTAAATTAAGGGCACTTGCATTCTCCAGTTGCTTGTAATGCCTTAGTTTTTCTGATCATGGTTTATGTCTTTGTGTCATATGTGTTCTGCAAGTAATTTTGCTGGATACTAATGCTAGCAATTGGGCTGTAGACACCTTGCTTACTAGTCTGTTCTCCAACTAATTTAAGTCACATATTCAAGCTCTGCATTAGACTCTTCACTTTCTAGCCTTTGTAGCATTTCGTTAGCTAATGTGTCTCTCTGTTCTGGAAAATGAGTGGTGCAATTTGAACATGATGATGCCTAAATTATTAATGGACAGGGAAAGTGAGGATGGAATGTTTTGCTTTATTTCCAGTAAAAAAGAGACAGGAAAGGAAACACCTGGTAAGATCATCAGACTTTAGGTTTAAACTTACCAAATAGGATATGCGTTTATGTAATTCTTAATTCCATTTTCAAATTCTCTGTCACGGTATAATTTGGGGACCAAAAGCGTAGATAGCCTGAGAAAAGAGAAGCTTCTGGTGGATAATGTCTGCCTGTTGGTGGTTGGTGACTTTTTTTTCTTTTTCCCCCCAAAGCAGTGAAATAATCTAGTAGTAGTGTCTTGCCCAGGAAGTCTTTCAGCTGACAAACATTAGAGGTTCAGGAGCAGTATCAAGATAAAGGGGAACTTTGCACCCTGATTCTTAGTCTCCTCTCTAAAGGCACGCTACTGCATGCAATTGGAGACAGACTGCTAGTACAGCGGTCATTGGATCTGAACCTGGGACTTCAGTTCTTACAAAATAGATAACAATATCTTTGCTGACCATACAAAACCACTTCAGTCATCTTGAAAGCTTTAAATTTTTAAGAAAGTGAATGCTGGGGAGATTACGTGGCTCCGGAAGTATCTAGAAGGTAACAAAAAGATTTTAGGGCTGCGATGCATGATTTACACATGTAAACCCTGCATAAATTTTGGTTTAGATCCTTCAGGTTTTTTGGGGTATGTGAGGGAGAGAAGGGAGGAGGTTTTTTACAGGGTTGTGGGGCAGGATCAGATGGCCTTCTCTAGTTGAACTACCTGAAGAAACACTTTCGTAATGTCCATCAATTTGTAGAACAGCATGATTGATTGTCTTCCCACCTATCAGCAAGGAACAGACATAAATATAAGCAGGATGTAGCAAATGAGGTTCTACCCTTACTGTCATGATTTCCTTAAATGTTTTTTAAATGATGATAAATAGTTCTGTTGAAGTGAGCCTTCTCTTCGAGGGAATAAAACCAATATCAGAATATGTAAAAAGTAGAGAGTTAGCCAGGTGTTCTCATATGGTCAATTAAAAATTATGGAAATTACTTGCTTTGCTCAAAGCTATTACAAAACATGATCTTTGGAGATGATGCAGTTCTCCAACTGCTGTCTAATTGAGAACAGCAGTTAGTCAGCATCTTCCAGGCCTGTACCCTGGGTTGGCTTTAAATTCAGTGGGATGTCTGAAGTGCACCAGGCAGTAATGTATTGGGATGGAGGGTAATTTAAGGGTTGACTTTTGCTGTTTGCACTGAAGTAGAAGCTTCTTCTAGGATATCTGTAGGACTGCTGCAAGTCAGAAAGCTAGCAACAGAATACAGTGAAATAAAAGGCTGGTAAAGAGAATTAAGCCTTATTCCAAATCCTTGTCTGTAAAACAGTATGTATTGAATACATTAGAGTTCTTTTATTTAAGAATTTTGTCAAATGGAGGGAGTGCTTTTTTGCATGTAAGCTGTGTGTTAAATGACTTATATTGAAGTATGGGACAGAGGAACAAAATATTAAGCATTTGTGCGTGATGGAGGTATCTCTTTCGGTGTCTCAGTCTATCAATGAGCTCTGGGATCCTGTGAAGGTCTTTTCTGTGTTGAAATAATGTGCTTAGAAAACTAAAATGAAAGTAAAAGAAAGTGGTCTCCTTGAGTCTGATAGCTTATGACTAACATAGGCTTTCTGTTTCTGCTTCTTGGCTGGAAAATCCTGGAAAATATTGTGGGAGGGGATCTCAGGAGAACACATTTGATCTTGCTGGCCTTGACCTTAAAAAAAACTATGCCAAAGCTATTCCTGAGAGCCGTTTGTCTGACCTGGAAACCAACACTAGTGGAGAGTTGCTGGCTATCCCAAGCAGTTAGTGCTTTACTATCTCTAATGCTTTTCCTCATCTCCTTTGCTGCAACTCAGGTTTGTTACTGAGGACTCAAGTTCTGACGAGAGTTGAAAAGAATTATATTACTACTTTCTTTGCAGCTTCCTGGTTTATAATAGTGCTGGAAGTTACTCCCCTCAGTCTTTATCTCCACTAGATCAGGGTACCCTGCTTATTGCCATTTTTGTCACATGTCCTATTTGCTAGACTTGTGATGACTTCCATTACTTCTGCTTGATCCAGATCTCTTGAGTTGCAGTGCTGAAAGCTGGACCAAGATAAGCGTTATGTGTGTGTGGTTCCATGCTCTGCAGCTGGCACTGGGGTGCCTTGGTCTCTCTGTGCACTGAAGACATCAGCCAGGTCAAACTGACGGGTATCCTTTTCAGGAGAGGAGCCTAAAAGCTGAGTGTTGCAGTGTTCAGCTCAGTGGTGGTGGAGTCTCCTGAGACGTGACCCCCTAACTGCAATGCTGAAAGTCATGCAATATGGCCAGCAATAGTACTTATAAAATGCCAGTGAAACAAATTATTTAGAAATGTCTGTTAGTAGAAACTAATTGAATTCTGTGTAGACTGGAATATATAAAGCAGGATGCAGCCAAGAATTAATGAGAGAGAATGAATTGGCATGTGGATCCCCTCATCTGTTTTCCTTCTCAAAATAGACTGTTTCTAGGGCCAGGATGGGTAGGAGTAGAATGCTGGAACAACTGGACAAACAAACACAGCGTGAGCATAATTATGTTGAAGAACAATTGTTGAATGGCTGTAGAGTGTTGCCACAACTCCCACTTGGTAACACATGAAGGCCATTGTTGAATAGTTTGAGTAAAAGGAGGTTTTCCCATGTGTTTTGTCATTCAGTGGTCATTGGTCACAATCCAACCCTTACTTTTCTGTTTGTAACTGTGGTACTTTTCATGGCCGTATTTGAAATTCCATGCGAAATGTGAATGCTGATATGTTGTTCTCATCAAAGTATGGGCTCAGAAGTGTCATCTGGGCCCAAATTCCAGTTTCCTTGTGGTGACAGGGATAGAACAAATCTGTTCAGCTGTGGCCCCTGAGAAACACACAGCAGATGTGGTTCACCTCCACTGCTGAAAAGGTGTTTCTCCTTTGCAGGAAGAGTATGTGCACATGTATGTGTGGTTGTTGGAGCAAGGCCTAGACCCTGCACTTGACTTGGGTGGGTGATCACTTCAGCTAGAGCCATGTGGTGGCATTTTGCACCCTAATAACAGCAACATGAGTTTAACTACCCTGGAGTGGTGTGCTGGCTTAGGGAGAAGATTTAGTCTCATTAGTATGTTCTGTGCCTTTATTCCACCCCATCGGCACAGAAGCAGAAGGGAGATCACTACTAATGATAGATTATTGTGAAAAATGGATCATTTCACTAAACCAGCAAATGTGAACAACCCTTCTTTGTAAAACCACTTTGAGGATAAAGAAAGAAAATAAGCAGTGAAAAGCATGCACAGATGGATGTTATTCTGATAGTAACATGTTGTATTGAAAACGTTAGAAGGGAAGAAGTGCTAATCATGCAAAATTGTAGACTGTGAGGTCACGAGAAGAGTACTGAACTGTAAAGGTTTTCCATTTGTGGGCTAGCTCAAAACTCTCTGATTTGACTAATGTATCATCAAAGATATTGCGGCTTGGACCAGCCAGGCTTGTTATCTGTCGTGTATGTCATTTTGCTAGTATACTGGCACTATAGAGAATATATGTACCAGAAATAATAATTTGTAATTGGAACTATGTTCCTTTGTTTTGTACACAGGGACAGAAAACAAAAACTAACTTATATAGAGAAGTGTTTACTTGAAGAAATTTATAGACTTATGGTAGAGTCAGAGCAATCTCTTAAGGACCACTGTTATTTTTATTTAAAGTTGAAAGTAAATCCTTTTGTTGGATGATAAAATAAGCATAATTCATGGAGGGCCTGGAATGAGGTAATTGTTTAATTGCTCTAACTGAATGTGAATTTTCTTCTGGAATATATTGCTGAGATATCATAGGTGATTCTTCAGTTCTTGACCTAATAACAATGCAGTTTCTTTAAAAGGTCAGCCTTTAAATGTGTAACTTCCATATAAGATTGTTTTAAAACTGCAACAGTGAAGAGCAGTTTTCTTAGAATTGAATTCAGAGCTGTTGCTCTAGGAAAAGAGCACAGATGATAACTTTGAGCGATTTCTTTGGAGCCCTACCAAATTAAAACTCTGTGAAAGTGCTGGGAAGCCTGCAGTTTTGTCCTTGTCATAGAAGAAAGTAGCTTAGCATCCTGGTTATCTGATGTTTTCCATTGTAGTCTTAGTAATTCATCCTTGAGCAAAACAGACTGATATATTTTTATCAAAAGGGAAAGAACTGTCCATGAAGTGAATTTTATTTTTTGTTGATTGACCTTTTTTCTTTTTCAGGCAAAATGGAACCTTTTTGTCACTATTAAGTAACTTTTTTTTTAAATTTAATTTCTAGCTGATAAATTTAGACGGAAACTGGAAGAACTGGAGAAGGAGAAAAATTCCTTAAAATTTCAGCTTCCTTCAAGGCATCCTTCAGTCAGCAGTTTTTTGGATAGGTTCGTTACCCAAGTTCAAGCAGCGTTGCGCTGGGCTGCAGATCATCGGTGAGTTTGTTTATTCCTTATTATGTAAAATGGCGCGTCTGTTTGTCTCAATGTGGAATACATTTTATGAATAATTTTAATAAAGAGCTTTATGGACCTTCTAACATATCAATATAGGGCTTGTTTATGAACCCACCCTTTTTTTTTTCTTTCTACAGTTCTTTCAGAATTGCCCTGAAAAACATTGATCATGACAATCTGGTGAATTAAATGGAACTTTTCTCACTGATGTTGAGTGGGAATGGGATTGACTCCTTGACACAGCAGCTTGAGCGTAGAACAGCAAGGCAGCTTGAGCAACAGTTCCCCATGGAGTTAATTCTGATGCTCCTTTTTAGGCAATGAAAGCATATTTAAATACAAAGTAAAAACAGATTCTTTTTTTGATATGAATAGATCTTTGGGAGTTTCCTTTTATGCATCACTTGTTAGGTGTCAGTAATGTGCTCAGCACTGTACAAAGTCACAAAAATAAATTCTCAGCATTCTCTTGAAGGGATAACAACTTCAAAGGCTGGGGGAATGTGAGATGCATGGGATGACCCAAGGGAGGGAGGTAGCTTAGGAAGAAAAAGTTGTCTCAATTTCTAGGTCGGTCTTCAGCTATTCTACTGGTTAGTGTTGTTAGTAAGAGTATTCTCCATAGGTATTGGAAGCTATTCTCAAATGCAATAGCACAAATGAAAGGAGAACAACCTTTTGTTTTCTGGCAGCTTGTACATATAAAGGCTGTAGTGTGTAAGTCAGTACATTTGGGTGTAATTCTTGATAGACATGAAAATTGGATAAAATCAGTATAGATAATAGGATTTTATTGTGAAATTTGAGAATTGTAAGGGTATTTTTAGCCTCTGTTTATATTATTTAGTAATGAGTCAGGTTTAAAATAAACTGCACTCCCTCAGAGCTGTCTCCTTCTACCTTCTGAGGCTCTAAGAAGCTGTTCTACCATTCCTTAAATATTAGGATACAACATTCTGTATTATGTCATTAAGGTGTGTTCGCTCTATGCATTAATTTGTAATAATGATTTTGGCTTTAGGGTGGTGTTGTCTTCGGTGTCATAGAAATTGAGTCACTAAAGCATTCTTGAAATACATAGTCTGCTTATTTTTTTCCTTTATAATGTATATATATTTTTATATATAAAATACATGTCATCTATATATATATAAAAAAAAATACTTCTATGAAAGTGTTCCTGTTCCTTGGATGATTATATCTGTAACTCTTCTCTTTGCACAGGTCTGAGAGCAGTGCCACTCTTCAGGGTCAGATGAATATCCTCTTCGCTTTTGTCTTGTGCACACTCCTTTCTTTGAGCTTGAGTTTGACTGTTGTTGTGACACCCTTTCTTTTTCTTGCTTGATTCTTGTAGCCTTTCACACCGCTTTGTCTGTGGTCTGATGCTCTTTTTGATTTGGCAAGCGTACTCTATCTTCAATCGAGGTGTTTAAAATTTTTGTTTCAATAGTATTTTTAGATAGTACAGGGTGGAAAACATGACCGCTTCTTCAAGGAAAACGTATAGGCTTCAGTTTTTTTATTTTCATTTTGAATTGGAACAAAACCAACGTACCCAAGATTTCTTTTTTCACCTGGAAAGTTGAAAAGATGATCAGACTAGCACCAGAAGACCAGATCATTGCAATTTTACTGTAATTCAGCCAGTCTCATCTTTTTGCAAATAAAGAACTTCTAAAATGAAAAGTGTGTATGGCAGGGTATGTGCTCAATACATGAGACTGAAATTCATGCCCTGATTTTGTTTTACTTGATTAAATTATGGGATGAGTTTATAGGTGAATGCATTCAGTGTTGATGCAGGATATTGGGGGGCAGGTGGTACAAGCCAGGTTTGGTTATGTTTAGCTTGGGAACAATGCTGTGTTTGTGCAATCACTCAGGTTTGGTGAGATCAGAGAGATTCGTTTCCTCAGTGTACATGGGATTTCCAAGGAGGTTCTGATAATAACCTATGTTTATTGTGGAATGTTTCCTAAATTTTGACCAGCCAATCGTAAGTTTCTATTGCATACAGCTCTCAGAAAGATGTAGTTCTTACTGAAAGAAGGTAGCTTCAGAGCTGCTGGGAAGTGTGTTTGGTTGGAGCCACAGCAATCTGTAACGATTGTAAGGCACATACACAGTGATGGCCTAGCACCTCACAATATGGGTATTTCTTGGATCTGTTTTGTTATTACAGAAATACAGTTACACTGTAATTATGTCTATTTTAAATATTAATGCCATTTATTTTAGTGCCAGGGTTTTATTTTGCTTTTTCAGTACATTCTTTGGCCCATAGAGAAGGGAGTAAAGCATGCATATTTTGTGAGGGTCCTGCAGAAGAGACAGGAACCTCTTGTTCTACACACTTGTTAAATGGCTGTGCATGGAGATCATAATTGTGTGATTAATCATGCTTAAACCAGACTTGTGATGCATGTTTTGTATGTGGCATGGCTGTATTTGCTTTGTAAGATTACAATGGGAAAACATGCTTCAAAAACATTCTTTGTTTGAGACAGTTTTTTTTTTAAAGCAAAATATTGAAATGCATCTGTACCCTTTATGTGGAAATGTACACACTTGAGTCTAGAGATGGACATAGGAATGCAGTTGACTTTGCAAGCACTCATGCCTGTATGCAGGAACATGCAAGACAAAATAGGTTTGCATTGTTTGCAGGTGCATTTTGAGAGGCTGATTATAGACTTGACTCTTAATGTAATGCACTGATTACCTTGAGGTCCAATCATGCAAAGATTTACAGCTGAGGGCTGTACCGACCACTGTGAGGAATCCTACTGACTGCGATTTTGAAAGAACTCGCTGTGCAAGAGAGGAGTAAAACTTGGCATTGTGGAGCAAACACTCCAGATGATCTCTAATGTAGTCTCCAAAAGCTGACAGAAGCTGCAAAAATGGCTTTGGCAAGTTTCTGAACTTCTGTCTAAGAGAGTTTTCTCTGTATTGATAGAAATTACATGCCTTAGTTTTGTCTCTTTCAAGGCAGCGATGGATAAATTTCTGAAATATGAAAAAGCTGGGGGAAGCCTGAAGCTATACAAGTTTTCCTTTTTCCTCCTTCAACGTGTTGTAAAAACAGTGTAAATGTTTGAGATAATAAGGAAGGTATGCCAAGGAAAAATCTCTTGTTCTCTAACTGTATGTGTTTAAGATGTCATCATTCTGGTGATGGGATGTTACGACTTTGAAAGTAACATGTAGCATTCTGATCTACTTAATCTTTGAGATGGTGATACTCGGCTTAATTTTTAGTTCTTGTCCTTTTTTTTCAAAGGATTAGACTTGAAGGAACCCAGCTTTGGCATGAAAATGAATATAAACTTTTGAGATCCACTTATGAGGAGAGGATGCAGGTTTCGGCCACAAGACGAAACCAACTTTTTCAAGAAAAGAAATGGTTACAGGTAACAGGACTGCAAAGTTGTCTGTAAGAATCAGTGCTGTGTGGGAAAAGCTTGTAAACTGTCACACAGAATTAAATAAATTTATTGTAATAGTGACTTTGCTTCTGTGCAGCAATTAGAGCCTTGGCTGTAGTCCAGTTGATCATCTAAGTGATGATTGGAGATGGCAGCCACAGGAGTTGTGTTAATCTCATTACAGAGAAGCAGAACTGGAAGGCTCAGTGGCTTGTGTGCGTGCTTTAACTTTACTCACCTTTTTAAGTGTGCTCTTTATGTTCTAATTTGCCATTTTAACATTTCACTGATCTTCAGAAGTTTTTATTCAAAGACAAAAAGTTTTGCTTTCATCCATTTCTGGTTAGAATTGACGATAAATACATGATTTACCAGCTTTTGTTCCTGAAAGATGATTGATGCATTTCATAAGGATGAAGGAATCATCACGGAGCAGTTGGCATTTGCCAGCAATAACTTTGCACTGACACGTGATGTCACAATGTGGTAATTTGGCAAATGGAATGTTTTTAAGATGGCTTCTGTCCAATTTTAAATCTACAAGCCTTTTAAGCAAAATTTAGCTCTTTCTTTTCACTGGCCTTCAAAAATCTTAGTTTACTGTCTAGTACAAGTCTTTAATCCATCTCTTTTTAAGCCTTGGTGATCACACTCGGCAATGTGACATCTTAGAGAGCTAATAAGTCTAGTTTTCTTCTTTCTGTTTTCTTGTTTTGAAACCTTGTTATTTTCGATACTTTTCTTCCTTTGGTGGATCTTATAGTATAATCCTCTGAGTGTATACACATAAAAAAAAAAAATATATATATATATATAAAAACCAGAAAGAAACGGAGAAAAGCATCATAGATGACCATTGCAAAATTTTACTTAAATGAAGAAGTGTTGTTTTCATCCTAGTCATCACCTTTTGTATTCTTTGGATTTATTTCATCAACATATAAGAGGAGACATAGTCTAGTCCGACATTATCAGAAAACTATTTCTGGTAATCTAGACATTCAGCCAGCCACCTCAAGATATTCAGCTGAAAACTGCTGTACTTAAGACTCCATGCTAGCTAATGTTTTTATACTTGTTCCAGGTGAATCTTTATTCCTATGGAGTTGTACTAGGGACAGATGAGCCACATCATTGTAAAGGCACGGTATTTATGAGCATTTGATCAAAATTATCATGAATTCCAGGTTCTGGAGAAGGCTGACCTGTGATGTTTGGTGGCTCCCAGCATCCCTTAAGGATTGCTTCTGCCCAAAATCTGACGTGATCTGAAATCATCATTATTATTTTTTCTTTTTCCTCAGCCCTACTTTAGTTTCCTTTTCCCTCTGCCCTCTCTCCTGTTGGTTCTGCATTTGTCTTCAGGAATTTGAGAGCCTGTGATAGTATCTAAAATTTACATGTTAATGTTTCTACTGCAATCTGTACTTCATGGAGAACACCAGCCCGTAAGTGAAGCAGGAGGTTTACAATCAGTACTGATTAGCTGTTATGTTAGAAATTTCAGTTTAAATTCAAATCCACAAAGTAAAACTCCAACTTATGTTTAGTGAGCTGAACATCATCTGCTGCTCCATGCTGAGACTTTAAGTCCTTTTTATCTGTCCCTAGAGGCGGACCAAGAGCACATTAAAGGCTTCTTAGCTTTTCTGGAAAAGAATACAGGAGAATTCCAGTTTACTGACTAAAATTTCCGTTCTCCCAAGAATGCCTGTGAACTATTCCTGAGCAGAACGGCTTTCTCTCTGTGAATGCGGATTATGTGCTTCTGGTATCTGTTTATGTTGTAAAAATATTTCAGTACTAAAAGTGTTTGTAAAACCAAATTCTGTTCATCTGCCTTTCTGTTCCTATGTAGGTTGCTTATTGCAGTGATTGCAATTACTACATTTCCACAGAATATGAAGGTCTTTGTATTAAGTAGGGCCTATTAAGATTTTGGCAGCATTCCCAAACCAGTAACACAGGGACAGAATTGTCCTTTGTGTGCACTAAAAGCCTAATTTGAGACTGAAAGAAACAAAACTGATGTTCTTGGCGTGCTGACCTTTCTGTCCTTGACAAATGCCTGTGGGTTGAAACACGGGCCATTCTGTTCTCTTGTCGCTAAATCTGAAACCGAAAAAGGAGGAAAATAATTGATGAATCTAGTGTGCAGCAGTAATAAGTTGAAATTTTTGAGCCAGTCAACCTTTTAACATGCAAGGAGTGTTTCTTCTTGTTTAAAGTGATACTCAGGGAGCTTGCTGTAGTGCAGCAAACCTGAAAGTATGTTTGTGGACAAAATGAGCATTAGTGAACTAAACTTCACTTAGATTACATTAAAAACATTAAAAGAATGTTAAGGTTTCAAAGTGAAGCACTTGAAAGAAATGCTAAAGTCAGTTATCTCTGCATAGTATGTCTGTTTTATGAGAGTCTTTAATTATATGAGCATGCCTTTTTTTTTTCCTGGATCCCTGCCTCATACATTGCTGAAGATGGAAAGTGCTTGTTCAGATATTCAGAATGGCATTTTATCTTCATTACTCGGTATTCGGCCCCAGAACGTTTTTTACTATATGCCACTCAAACACTCTTTTGGATGCAGATTTATTAATTCGTGAATGGGCTCGTTTTACAACATTAATCAACATGGCATCTGAGTGATTCAAAATCACTTAGTTTTAGCTCTGTAACATCACTTTGGGTGAAGAGATGTTCTTATTGCCATTTTACACATAGAGAACAAAGAAGTGAATTGCCATAAAAAGCTATATGGTTGTTTCTAATGTCAGTTTTGTAATGCCTAGTTTTTTACCTGAAAAAGGTGTTTGGGGTTTTTTTTTTCCATTTTTCTTTTTAGCTGGATTGAATATGGTCGGAGCATGGAATTAGAAGCTTTGATTCCTGTTGAGAGTCTATAGATAGCACTTCAGAGACCTCTCTTGGTTGTGTGGAAAATGGTGAACATTGAATATGTGGCTGTGTATTGAGATAATAGTTTAAGTGTCTTGGAAAGTTTCCTCTATGAAATGTAGGAATAGAATAAAATTCTCCAGTATGGCATTCAACTACTTTGATAGCAAGTAGTCCTCCTTTGATTTTTTTTTTCTCTTTTTTCTCTTTTTAAACTCACTTTTCAAATCCTGGGACAAATGAGCCAAGGGCCCTATATTAAATAACTTTATTAACTCAGCAACCCAGACTCCTCCATGAAGTGCTCCTTCCTTGGGTGCAAGATAACTGTTGGGTTTTCAAGGAAAAATTAGAAAGCGCTCTTGCAAGAAACATCAGTATCATAATGCACAGGATTTGAACTTCTGGCAAGATGAATGCAACTGAGATTTAAGCTATGGTAATTTTAAGTGAAGGGAGCGATTTTGTGCTTTTAATTAAAACTAAATATTAATAACAAGTATGGGTCAGACAGTCAGTGATTCACCACTTGCATCCTGTGTCTGATGTTGGATTGGAAGCCTGGAGGAACCATTTGCAGGGATATTCTGCAGGACAGATACATGGTTGATCACTTTAACTGCCAGTCTGTAGCAAGATTCTGTTGTCATGGTTGAACTGAGATTTTGAGGGTTTTTTGTGGAAGTTTTAAACTTGGGAAATACCCATGTATTTTAAAAGTAAAAGGTGACTGGCAGTTGGTTTTGGAAGAGGAACCTGGAATTTGGTGTTGAAATGGAGGTGGGGAGTTTCAGGTTATAGAAGTGCTAGAGTTTCTAAATAAAACAGAGATAAGATTTTTTTTTTTTCCCTGCCAACAAAAGACTGTCTTCTCATTTAATGTTGGGCTAAATTGGACAACCTTAATTCATGCTACTTCTGAGACTTGTATTGCATTTTTCTAGGGGCAGAGGGGTTTCTTTTACAGGGTTCATACTAAACTCAGGTTTCTGTTCTGTGCAGAAAGAAATTGAAGACCTTCGAGGAAGACTGGCCCTATTAGAAGCAAAAGATCAACAGCTAAGAAGAGAAATTGAAGAACATGATAGGCTTATTCAGTCACAAGACTGTGAACTGACTGTTTTACTTGGCTGCGTTTCTCTAAAAGAACTACAGGAAATAAGCAAGGCTGTGGATGACACTTTAGCATCCTCCTATCAAATTCCATTCAGTCTGGATCTTCCAGGGACAATGAAGAGGTATTTAAATTTCAATATGTTGCCAGTGATGTAGAGTCTTGTATCTTCCCAATGTACTGTTGAATTGGCTGTCAGTTGTTTTCTTCATAATTGTGCCAGATAGTTACCTGGATTCAGACACTTTAAAATTTTTCTAAGAACAGATGTTGAAGTTCTAATATGAATATGTTTCCTCAGGAAGGAAGACTTCGCAGTTATTTGAACGTCTTGCACTTATGTTTTTATGGTAAAGAGCTATCTACAGAAAGCATACGTATCCATCAGCTGATAATACCTATCATCAGTTTAAACTATTTCTTGTTAACCAGTGAAATTTTTCCCCGGCTTGGTAACACAGTAATCACAACCTATTTCTCACAGCCTGGAAGTGTGTACTAGGCACTATCCAAATAAATATTAGAGATGTGTCAGTGAACGTCCAATCATAATAAAGTCTGATGTTACGAGTGTTAGGCTCAGACAGTGGACTTGAGGTAGTGGGGGAAGGGATGCAGCATGAAGACTTCCAGGACGCCTACAGTTAAATCCACAGTGCATGGTTCTTCTAAATGGAAAAGTAGCTACTCTTGGTAATCTTTTGGAAACCTCATTTTTATTTACAAAAGCAATAGAAGCACTTCAGGGCCTAAACTGTACTGTCAGTCAATGGGATGGTGGTGATGGAAAGTGTTACTACTGCTGTGTCGCCAGGACAAAATAAAATTCCTGTTTATCCAAACTTGCGTTTCTTCTAGATAAGCAATAACTATGTTGCTTACGTTTTTTTTTCTCCCTTCATGTTTATTGGATTTAGTTTGGTTATATTAACATTCATGAGAAATTGCTGCTTGTGTGTGCCAATGTATACTTTTTTTCTTAAAGTCAGCAGGATATTTCATAGAGGACATATTCCTCTCTTTTGAGGTTTGTTTAAAATTTTAAATTAGGTTATGGGAAATAGTTTCTTGCATTAATTTTAATTTGTTTTAATAGTATCTTAGACCTGCGTTTCTGAGATTGAGGGATAAAAGGTCTCAAGCAGTCTGTCTGAGAACCCGTGCTTTGATTTGAGTTTTCTCTTAGTTTTGGATTTGCTTGTGAAAGAATATTCAGATTTTTTTGTCTCACGTTGCTGATGCAGTATTTGAGTTGCACTTAACTCTTTGGGAAATTATTTAAAGATGACTTAAACTAGTACTGGCTCAGGAGGAACTTGTTCCAAGTTCTTCACTCGCCAGCACCATGAATAGCACAATCACTTGACACATTCGTTATTTGAAGTGGGTTCAGAACTTTAATGAAGAGTTATAATTAATTTCTTTCCTTTCTGTTCATTTTTAAAAGATGGAAGTTTTCTCTTTAGTTTTGTTTGTTGATCAACTTTGTGTCATTAGGGCCTATGATCAGGTGCTTCTGCTCTCTTTACGGTAGCTGGAGTTCCCCTATTGCAGGTGGGGACAGATAAATGCTAGTTTGGGCCGCACAAGTAAGCACACTTAGGCAAGCGTCTGTGACAGCCTTTGGGAGCAGTTTAAATCTCCCATGTCATGTTATAGCTGTGCATTCTTGTCAAACCCCAAAGCCTTTTCTGACCAGAACTAATAGCAATGATGTAGATGCCTGCCTATGGCATGGTCACATGGAGGCTAGAGTCCTTGGTTAAGGATATGGAAGCGCTGCATTTAGGTCCCATGCAGCCTGCCTCGATCTGAACCTACAGCCTCAGAGCAAGCTCTTACCTGCCAAGGATTTCAGTGCCCTGGCAGGGAGCATGCTTCATAGCAGTTCTTAAGCTGGGCCTTACTGTATCCAGGAATGCAAAAGCAGAAATCTGGCAAAAGGCCAGAAGGCTAACAGGCAAGAGGAGGTCTGACTCTGGCAGAGTGAAAGGGGAGAGGATTAATGGTTATAGCACTCAGCTGAGATGAGAGAGAGACCTGGTGGTCCTAGTTGTTGAGGGAGTTGGCAACTGTCCATTGATGAAGTGCTAAATTTCTTTTTTTTTTTTATTTTTCTTCCCAACTTAAAAGCAAAGTGAGCTGGTAAGAATGTGTGACAACCTGCCTGATGCAGCCTTTCAAAGAAGCAAGGTGCTACTCACTGCCTATTCAGCAGCTTCTCTCCTCTCTGCAGGAGATGGTGGTTCTCCCTGAATTAAAAACACCTTGTAGGTGTTTTCTGTACACGATGTGGCTTCTTGGTCTGGTAAATTCCACTTAAAATCCACCTAAGTGTTGTATATGCTGTGCCTGCGGCTCTATTGAAAAAAACACAAACTGCCTTGGGAGCACAGACTGAAATCTCCAGTCCAGCGATGTTGATTCAACTGCTTGACTTTATCGTGTGGCCCCTTCTTTGCCTTTTGGTTCTCAAATCTCTTGCCTCAAACCGCTTGCTACCTTAGGTGGCTGAAAGTATCCCAGAGCTGCGTTTGCATAACGGTCAGCAGGCTTATTTCCAGCATGGGTTCTCTGACACTTCTTGTTTTCAGGGCAGGCTATATATATCCAGAAGGGCTGGGGGTAAGAATACGATCCTACAACGGTTGTGGTTAATTAACAGTGAGAGTTAGGCTCACTTTTAAACTGAACAAAGTGATGGGTGCCTGCCTTTTAAAGTTGTGCAGTCTGTCATACCGCATGCATCCCGTCGTGTGCTGTTCTCTCTTTCTGTAAGATGCAAAAGCAGCAAGCAGGTAGTAAGACATCTGGTGTGGATATACTTCCCCCGTGCCTATGGGCATCCCCTACACTGTCATACAATTATAGAATAATTTAGGAGGTCATGTTGTCAAAGCAGGGCCACAGTTTCCAAGAGAGATCAGGTTGCCCTATCTGTCTGAGTTTTTCATATCTCCAAGGATGGACATTTTGCAGCCTTGCTAGGCATCCTGCATTTCACAACCATTGCTGTGAACTTTTTTGTCTCCTACCTAGCCAGAATTTCCCTCATTGCAGCTTGCATTGGCTTATCCTAAATCTGTACCTCTTGTGAAAGGCAATTGTATATTCGGTAACAGGTTAAAATACTTGACAAAACCAATTCAGCATATTATTTTTAAATTCCAAAGTCTTGGGATATTTAATGTGAAAGAGATTTTTCTGGGAATGTATGCTTTATTTTATGAATCATTGCAGAGGAAAAAAAAAATTAAAGTCTTATAAACTTAGGGCTATCTGTGTGAGAAATAAAGCTATTATTCATGCACCTATACTAAGGATCAGTGCTTATGTAGAACAGTATTGATGGGCTGTAAATGACAAGCTCCTGGGTCTTGGTTTGCCAGATACTGTGTATTTATTCTAAATGCATTGTGCCAGTCAGTAAAGTACTGCTATATTGTGCTTTTGCATAGTTATTTGTTGAGTACATGAATTGCATTGCGCACTGCAATAATACAGGGCTGATGTGAAGCATCTCTTAAGACAATCTGTGCTATAATAAATCATATTGAGTGGCTTGCAGCTCACTATAAAATACAAATTGTTTTGATTTTCTTGCTCTAAATGCTATTAAATAGCAACTTATTAAAGCAAACTTCAGGGAATGCGAGAGAACATCTTAAATGAAGAATAATTGCCCAGATAGAAGCGTGCAGAACCAAGAGAGCAAGTCAATGTAACTTTGGGCTGAGGATTGTTTCTAAGCTTATTTTTCTTGTCAAACATTGTTATATTCAGGAAGATTAATAATGCTTTGCTTTGTCTTGTTTATCTTCAGTACCTGGTGGACTTTTTGAAAACAAAAAGCCTTTGTCAGCATGCTTTTGAGTCTGAAGAACTGAGAAATGTTAGACACGTTACCCTGGGCCCTTTCTTGAGGGCTGTTAGAAGCCAAGGTTAAAACCTGGCTGGTTAATGTGCAAACAAATACGGTAGCTTGTGTTTTGACAGGGATTCTCATGGAGGCTGAGACCACAGAATGTGGTTGTTTTGCTCATCCAGAGAGGCCTAATTGCCCTTGGTAAACTAAAGGGTGTAATCATTATTACAAAACAAGGAAATTGCAGTGCAAAAGCTCAGTTTGCTTGTGTGGGGTTGCGTGGAGATGTGTGGTGGGAGTGACTAGTGGTGTGTGCACCATGACACGTCTGTGTTTTAACTAAAGACGACATACTGGAAATCAGAGGAAAATAGGTCTGAGTGTTTCAGTGTGAAGTACTTTCTCCTGGATATTGCAAAAGGTAGCATAATATATAATTTCCATATCCTTTGCTGAAGAGGACACCATTTTAGAAATATATATTTTTAAGTAGTGTAACATGAATTTAATTATAAAGTAAGATCATGTTAATTATTTGACTTACTCTTTTCAGTACCTGTTGTTTCCTTTTTTGTTTCTTTTCATTTCATGATGAGAACTGAGGAAGTCTGTTATACTTCTGTTCATATTTATCTTCACTTTGCACTTTCTCTTTTGATTTTATCCATATCTACAGATGCATGTGACTGTACAGCATGCCATCCTTAAAATAAATTTCACAGTTCCATCTGGACTATTGTCTGTGCACTGAATGCTGGTTAAAAGAAATTCAATTAAATATCTTTCAAAATACTTGAATACTCCACCTCTTCTTCCACCCTTCCCATGGAACTATTTTTAATTAGTAGGAATTTGCTCCACAGTGGGTGTGGAGAAGATGGGGAAATTCTCTATTCTGTATATTAGTTATTATAGTACTGTCATGGCCAGTGGTGCAAGGAACTGAACTTGAAGTTTTATGCAACCAGTTCACTCTGCTTTAGTGATGCCTGGAGCTTATCTGACAAAGATTAATTCAAAGTGAAATACAAATGCTCAGGGGGTTGAAAACCTTATTAGTTGGAATATACTCAAAGCATTCAGCAACTTCAGTTGAGGCCAAAGCCTGATAAAGCCAAAAAAGGTGGGTTTTTAAGAGAAATTGGTTTACTTGAGAAAAGTTGGAATAAAAGACTTATACACACTTTCTCGTATTAATTTAGCTAAAGTGCCATTCAGAATGGGCTGTCATGGACTGTTGTTAGGAGAGACGGCTTTGTACACGTTTTATTGTTCTTCAAAGTATGTGTCTACATGACATTTCTAGTCAAATTAGAGGTTAGCAAGCTACATGAAATTACTGGAAAAGTCTGAATGCAGCCATGTTTATTCACATCAGCCTTTCAACAAAAATCTTAGCTTTAAAGAATTGTATTTAGAAGAAGCAAAAGAAATTGCACCCTATGCTTTCAAAAAGATATCTGTTGTTTGCTAGATAACATGTAGTCTCACCAGGAGAGTCCTTTTTAAATATGTGGTTTGAGGTTTTCTTTGGCTATTTCTGTGAAAACGCATACATATTAAAAAAGTCCCCTGGGAATAGAAGGGTAGCACAAATACAAAGAGCAGAGGGATGAAATGGCTTTATGGCATCAAAAAGTTTCTACAACAGTGCACAGGCTGCTGATGTTCCTGACTCTTTGCTGGGCCTGCATGCGGGACAGCAGAGAACTGAATTGTGCTTTTAATGCTGGATACTGTCAGAGTCTTTACTTCTGGGTTTGCTTACTGGGTTTTTGGGTTGTTTGGAGCTTTCTTATTGTCTACACTTTTTCCTGATTTCACAACCTTACTAGGGCTTAATTACAAGTAGAAAGTGATGTTGGTAGGTAAGTTAGAGGCAAAATAATCTAAACTTTTTTTTAAAAAAAAAATCTTCCTGAATGTTTTTCAGGAGAGACTCCTGTGCTGTTAGGAGTGGGACCATGAAGACCCTGAAAGTTTAGTAGACCTCTAAGCACATTGCATCATTTATGTAACTTCTTCTGGCCTAATTTGGTGCTGGGGAGGTTTTAGCTGCTCCTGGGACTGGGCATATGTGGAGCCGTTTTCAGCAAGTCACTGTCGCTTTCACCTTCTCATGCAACTTAGTTTACTTTTGGGTCTTTCACTTGGTGTGTGATGTTCACATGCTGCATCATTGTGTCTCTGCCCTGGGAGGATGTCTGCGAACCTGTGGTGCTCCTTTGGCAGAAAGGCTTTCCCCCTCCTGCTGTCAGTTGTCACTACCTGATAGCCACTTGCCTTCCCAGGTAGTTATATTTCACTAATGATGGTGTAAGCCTGTGTGTTTGTATGCGTGTATGTCTGATCTGTGTAAGATTCTTGCTCCTGTGCTGTGTGAGAGGATAAAGCTTCTGGGCTCCTTCCTCTGTACTGTTCCCTGCTTTTTACGGCAATCTTTCTTCTTTTTCTCCTTCTTAAAAATGTTGTGCGCTCTCTCATGCCCATACCACACTATCTGCCCACATGGTATTGCTGTAAAATATCAAAAATCCAGGGAAAGGATGTTATTAAAAAAGAATGCAAATAAGTAAAATAGATAAGTGAGAGAAGAGAGCTTTTCCCTTTGGTTTCCCTCTTATAAATATGCATGATGAAATAAGTGTCTTGAGCTGTCAGATGAGCAGACAAAATAGGCCAATTGTGTAGTGGCCACCACATTTAGGGCTTCATCACCGAGAGAGCTCTCAGGCACCTCACTAGTTCTGTTATTTTAGCTTTGCAGGTCTGTAGGAATTGAAAAAACAGTGTTTGCATATGAAATACACCACATAGAGAAGGGCTGCATAGCCGCAGAAACTGCTCTCCCTGTTGTTCACTTCTGTCCCAGTCATAAGCTCTGGACATGGGAGTCTTCAAGGCTTCTGACAGCTGCTCTTCCCTGCCAGGCCTGTTTGTGTTGACTTAATTTCCGTGATGAATCATCTTCCATGACATGAGGACGATGCACAGGTCACTTTGAGTATTTGCCTTACTCCCTTGACTTAGGGCCCTTTCATGCTGCTCTGATTTTATTTTTTTTTTTAAAGCTTGACACAGAGTTTTAAAACTGTGCTCCGTGGTAGGAAACATGTCTCTGTCTATGCTACATGAGATGAACTAAAATACAATTATGGGGTTCTTAAAATATAACCAATACCACTGTTGCTACTATAGCAACGTATAAAGAAGATGGTATGGTGCCCTGTTTTTTTCAAATTGTAGTTCTTTTGTTTAATGATCTATTGATCCATTTTATTCTGCACACTACAGCTTCACAAAACCTGCAGCAGTAGGCTTGCAGCAGAGGAGCAGAGCCAGAGAGGATGTTCCTCAGCACCTGGGGAGGACTCTGCCCTGGAAATTCCCCAGATCTCCTGCCCTTGGAGCAACTGGCTGCACAGCCATCTTCCTGTGCCACAAGGGACTTTTTGAGGGAAATGCCAAACTTTGTGTCAAATGTCATAACCCAGCCTGAGCTTTGATAATAGGATTTTCTCATTTTCAGCTAGTCCCACGGCTGGGTTTGTGTTTTTAGGCGGCTATCATCTTGACTTTCTCAAAGAAGTTGGCTGCAGACTTTTGTGAGACAAGGGTAAGACAAGTCACAGGTGAAAGAAGAGGTCTGCCTCTTCCTTTGTGATCTGACTGATTAGGAGGCTCAGCTTTCTTTTTGTAGATAGATAGGTGTGTTTTCCTCTCCATTTTTGTCTGCCTAGGATTAATTTCATTCCTTTGTTCTCTGTCCAGGGTTGAAGGGTAGACTCTTTGGGGAAGCGGCTGGTTTTTTTTTTGTCTCACTCATTGGAGCAACTCTAGAAGAAACTCTGTACTGAAAGCCCAGTATGCCATACAATCTGTGTACTTCAGCTTACACCTTGCTTTCTGCGAAGGTGCAAACAAAAGTCACCAGACAAGAGCTGCCAGGGTTCAAAATTGTGTCAGAGGACTTCTTGATAGAGTTGGCTGTGCCTGAGCAGAGTCCCTTGTTCTGTGGCTCAGCAGTTCATAGTGACTCTGATCGCACCAGGGCTAGGGGGGACCCCTGTTGCAGGGAGGAAAAAGGGCTTCTGCAAAGTATGCTCCCACCGTAGGCACTGGCCTTCCTTGGGAAGAACAGGAGGAGGTGGAAACACAGCAAGGAAAGGAGAAAGAAAGTCTTCCATCTTGGAGGACAGAGCCACTGCTAGCAATGCGAAGTATTTTTGAGCAATCTTAGAAGCAGTTTTTTGTCCTTCCAAGCAGCGTTATAGAAGGAAAAAGTCCCAGCAGAAAGATGAGTACCACCTTCTTGAGTACCCACGTGTGCGGTGTAATGAGGAATCTGTTTTTTCCTGTTGAGCATCTGGTTCCCCTTGCTTGCCGGAACAGCATCCAGTGGGATGTAGCAGCCTATAAAGCCCAGGCCACATATGTGCTGATTCCTCTGGGTATGCATATGATGAGATTTATTTCTCTCTAGGGAAAAATGACCGGCTGTCCCCATCAATACTGAATTCGTTTGTATATAATAAAGAGAAATTGCTAACAACAATATCCAGGGACAGACCCTTTCAGTCAGTGCAGTACAATGGATGTTATTCTTAAGAGAATAATTGCAGCTGCTGTGGGTAAGCTCTAGTTTTTGTGCACTCCAGACAGATGTAGCAGAAGAATGGGGATCCCTTGACACATCAGAAAATCTGAGGAAAGTGTTTGGATGTGATGAACTGCTGGTGCAGATAGCTGTTTGATTGTGCCTTTGTTTTCAGTCTGATGCTCCTGTTTCGGGTAGCAGATGGAGCAACAACTCCCACGGCCGCTCTGCGGCAGCAGCTGGCAGAAGAGTGGTGGAAAATACAGCACCATGTGAATGGTTGGTTGAAACAGACAGCCAGTTCAGCTGTCTGAATGGTGTGTTGTAGGACCAGAAGATTTCTCAATGCATGGCAATGAAAATTCAGCTTGGAATCATCATTAAAGATGCCAGCAGCGTCTTCAAGTGACTGTGAACAAGTTGTTTCCATTGGAGTGGTTTTATCTAAAAAAAACAGCTACCACTCTATGCAGACTGAGGTGCTACTTCAGTCCTCCTATTGCAGGCAATAATAATAAAAAAATCTTATTAATCATTCTTACAGAAAATTGTGAAGTCTCATCTAATGACCTAATTTTTCTGCAAGCCTCACACTAGCCCCAACCTGGGGCTAGTGCCTGGTAACACTGCAGGAAATAAGGGTTATCTTGGTTTAGAGTTCTTGTGTATGTAAGAGCTTCTGAGCAGGCTGATGAGTTGTTATAGTCCACTTCATATAGGTATTACTCTTCGAGAGTGACAAAGACAAGTGCGGTCACCCATCAACCCATGAGTCAATGGGAAACCTTACTGGTAAGCTGAGGTTATACAAAGACTTTGGGAAAGTGTACTTCTAGTTCTGTCTCTTGATAAATTCTGAGTGGAGGGAGCATATGTATTGAAGCAATCCTCGATGTAAAGCAACATTGAAGAAATACTGCTCTGCAAATGATAGCTAGAAAAAGAGCAAATTGCTGGAGCAAAATCAGCTCTCTGATGGTTCAGAACTAGGGGCATAATTTTGGGTTCTCATTCATATTCCCTGGAGACCTCTGTAGATTGAAACATGCAGAAGGTTCAATGCTCCTATACCTTAAAGTACATCTCTTGATAATTTTTGTCTCAGATCAGATTAATTTTTGAGGTTGGAAGCTTTCCAAGGTGACACTTTGCATTTTACTTCTAATTCAGGTGACTAGTCCTTGCAACTGACACAAATTTCATTTTCAGTGCAAATTAAACACAGCTTTTCTCTCCTCCTATTTAGTGTCAAAGTCCATGCCTCAAGAGCGCTGGCAGGTTTAGATAGAGAAATTGGATTTTCACCACACCGGTTCAGCAGAATTTTTGTCTTTTTATCATCGTTTAACCAGCTTTGCCATATTATATAAGTTTTCTGTGGGCTGTATTATCTAGGGGAAAAATCAGATTTGCTTCCCAACACAGAGATGCGTTACTGTGAAAATCTCATTGTTTAAAGTCCCATGGATCATTGTGCGATGATGAAAAGGAACTTATGTGCTTGACTGAAAAGTTACTTTCCTGGTGTGGTAATACCCAGATATGCAGCCCAGCCAGGCTTATGAACAGATCATGTAAAATGAAAATCTTGTTATCCAATGACTTCCTTGATTAGGTAGAATCAAACTTTGTAGGGGAGAGTATAAAAAGAAAACAAAAAGTGCTGTTTCACTTTAGTGCACTTAATGCAATGTTCTTAATTGAGCAGAAGTGTAGGACCAGCAACACCCTTGCAGGTCTCGTGCTGGTAAAAAACTGCATGTGGTATCTGTAATAATGAATCTGTTGATTTTACTCAAGAAAACTTTGGGTACAAGTATGTTTTCTTATTTTTCTTTTAGTCCTAGCTGTACATGTCTAGCTTAAAGCTGTCTCTTGTTACATTAAGTTTTGTTCAAAAGCTTTTTTTTCCTGACTTGTCTTCAAAGCTTTCTGAGATACGCACTTCAAAAGAACCATAAAAGTACAAGAAAGTTATTGATTGTTTGATTTGATTTCCTATTGTGGATTTCTTCCTTAAAGGCCCAGTGAGGTCCCTAGACTTAAGATTTTTGTTGGATTTTTGTTGGGTTCTTGCCTTGATGTAGACTGTAGCAGATGTTTACACCAAATGTTTCCTGAGTAGCACTTCTGATTTCTTTTGCAAAGGACTGGACAAAGGCTTTTTTGGAAGGTCAGCTTCTGTTTGCTGTTAAAAGCAAGATTACAAGTGTAGGACTTGGTTTATATATTTTCATCTTCTAAGAGAGTACAGCCTCTTGTGACTTCAGAATCAGAGAAGGAATCATGTTAGAAGACTTAAAGTTGGAAAAGTCGTGCTCTCTGCAGGCTGTGACCATTAGAATGAGGTTATCCTTTGCAGGCAGTCTCATTACTCTGGGCCAAATTCAGACATACTGTAAACTGTTTAAATTTGCTGATAGTTAAGAAAATACTTGCGGTGAGTTGATCCTGGATGGATGCCAGGTGCCCCACCAAATCTGCTATATCACTCCCCCTCCTTAACTGGACAGGGAAGAGAAAATACAACGAAAGGCTCATGGGTTGAGATAAGGTGGGATGGGGGGGAGATTACTCACCAGTTACTGTCATGGGCAAACCAGACTTGACTTGGGGAAATAAGTTTAATTTATTACCAACCAAATCAGAGTAGGTTAATGAAAAATAGAACCAAACCTTAAAAATTATTTTCCCCTACCCCTCCCTCCTTCCCAGGCTCAATTTAACTCCTGAATTCTCTACCTCTTTCCCCTGAGCAGCACAGCGGAATGGGAAATGGAGGTTGTGGTCAGTTCATCACACGTTTGCTGTGCTGCTCCTTCTTCCTCAGGGGGAATGTTCCTCACACTCTTCCCCTGCTCCAGTGAGGGATCTCTCCCACGGGAGACAGCTCTCCACAAACTCCTCCAATGTGAATCCTTCCCACGGGTTGCAGTTTTTCGTGAACCACTCCAGTGTGGGTCTGTTTCATGGAGTGCAGTGGAACAGACTGCTCCAGCATGGGTCCCCTGTGGTGTCATAAATCCTGCCAACAAACCTGCTCCAGTGTGGGCTCCTCTCTCCACTGGTCCACTGCCAGGAGCCTGCTTCATTGCTGGCTTCCCACAGGGTTATAGCCTCCTTTGGGAGGCTTCTCCTACCTGCTGTGGTGTGGGGTCCTCCATTGGCTGCAGGTGGATATCTGCTCCACAATTGACCTCTATGAGCTGCAGGGAGACAGCCTGCCTCACCATGGTCTTCACCAGGGGCTTCAGGGGAATGTCTGCTCCATTGCCTGGAGCACCTCCTCCCCTTCGTTCTTCACTGACTTTGGTGCCTGCAGAGTTGTTGCTCTCACATTCTCACTCCTCTCTGGCTGCAGTTGTGCAGGGCTTTTTTCCTCCCTCTTAAGTATGTTCTTATGGAGGAGCTGTCACCGTTGCTGGCTGGGTTGGCCTTGGCCAGTGGCAGGTCCGTCTTGGAGCTGGGTAGTGTTGTCTCTATCGGCCGTAGGGAAAGCTTCTAGCAGCTTCTCATAGAAGCCACCCCTGTAGCTCCCCGCTACCAAAACCTTGCTAGGCAAAGTCAATATGATACCCTTTAATAATCATTTATCTAGAAGGGAGTGCATATTCATATGAATTGAGGGTTCAGCCCATCATGCTTTCTCATATGCATACAGTCTGAGCGTAGGTTTTCTAAGCAGTTACTCTTGACTTAGAAATTCAAGTACGAGTGATTTTAAATTATTCTGACTTGTGCTTAGTTTTAAAGAAATGCAAGTGCTTTTTGCTTAAGCAAAAATGTGTGTGTTATTGTGGTGTGGAGATAGGGAGTGAAGTAACGGTATCTAGAAGAATTTTTTAGATGATAGTGATGTAAGGAAGAGTATTTGCTGTTAAAGGGCACCCTCTTGTCTTTTAGTCTCTTCAGGCAAAGATCAGAGATGGCTGCTTAGTTGCTGTATGAAAATAAGAATTTCCAGTACAGAATTTATTTATTTTGCTCTGGTACCAAGTGTGTGGTATGTTCTATTGCACAGTTATGGAAACTGCATTCAGACTACATTTTTTTTAGAGTCACTGTACATATATTTTGTCACTAATACAGAAACTGTTTCTGTTTATGTAGTATGTATATTTATATATCTTGAATGTGGAGAACAGCGTGACTTGCCTTTTGCCTGTTTTCATTCTTTGAATATTTTCTTAGGAAGCAAAACATAAATACACAATAGCCTGGTATGCAAAGGGAAGTATACTAGCAAAGTGGAAGGAAAGACGTTGAGAAACGTGCCTTCCTTTAGTAGAAAGCCATTCTTCCCAGTATTGTGCTACTCAGCCTTCCTCTGAACAATGCCACTTCCATAGTATCTGCAATTCCTGCATGTAAATCATAACTTCTCAGAATAGGCTTCAAAATGCTTTTTAAACATGATTTGTCATATCATGACACTTAATGTCCTCCGTAGTCATGTGGGAAGCCTGTGAATAGAGCAAGGAATGTATGAACCAGACCAGTTGATTCACAGTCTTCCTTCTGTCCCCTGTTGCGTTGAATTGGCTTGCTTTATTTTGCCAGTGCACCGTTCCCGATTATGAACATTGTCGTCTCAGCAGACTCCGACTGTGTTATTACATTTCAACATGCTCAGTACCTATATTTCTTTAAGGTCACTAAAATGAGATAACTTAAAAGGCACTGGCTTGCTTGAAGTTTTTGGATCTTAAAATTTTTCCCATAGTCTGTTACTACATGCCAAGTCAGTCTCAGCTCCTGAATATGCAGCATTCCCACATCCTCCTGCAGTTCTCCAGCTGAAGTCCATGTTTTGCCAAAGTATTGTTTCATTTGTTATCCAGAAAGGGTAAGTCTTTGGCTCTTGCTTTCCTGTTCTGGTCTAGAGTGTATGCAATGAGGCCTTAGGATGTAGTAAGTCTCCATTCCATTTCTTTTCTTCTCTCCTCATTATGAATCCTCATGTGTGTAATTCCAGTGCAACCCATTTAAATGATAGGCCTACATGGCCATCTGCATGAATAAAGAAATTACACATAATGTATAGATTGCTGTCAGCTCTGCAAGTGTTAAAAACCTTTCTTTTCCTGCATTTAGTCAGTTAAATTTACGTTAATTGAATTCCTGTCTTATTCCAGTCCTGCCATCAGCTAGGTCAAGAACTTTGTTTTCTTGGTGATGGAGTTAGCTTATATTGAATTTGAGAAATAACTTCTAAATGGTCCTTATAATAGATTGCAGAGACTGTGAGGACAAGCAGTCAAATTCTTGATTAGCTGTTCTGCTAGAGAAGAATAGCAATGAGTCAAAACTATGGATGTCTTCCCAGGTAAGAATTTTGTATTATTCCAAGGAGCTCTTTATAAAGCTATTTTCCCTGGTAGTAATAAGCAAGGCAAGTTTTAAGCAGACAGAATACCTCTCTTAAAATGAAATATGGTGCTCCAGGGTGGTGGTAAAAGAAAATAGTATTTATGGTTCAAGTCACATGTAACAGATCATGGCTGTTAAAGCCCTTTGTTGGTAGAATGAATTGGTATTGACTGCCTGGTTTCTCTTGCGGGTCATTAGCTTGTCAGTTAATTGAAAAGCTTGTGAGGGGCTTCTCCATGACAGTGTTTTGTGGTAGAAGAAAACGACCCGGGAATAAACTTAGTTAAAAGCTGTTCACAGTTGGTAACTATGACTGGTTCATACATGGTTTTGATTGCTGTGTGTGTGAATTGTATGATGGGCTGTTCTCTAAAAGGGATAAGGGACTCCTGTGGTATTGCTCTGAAGGCCAACAAGGATTCAAAACAGGATACTACTGTGAAATTCATACCATAAATAATACGAATACACTTGTAAGTCTGCATGAATGCTGTAACTATAACAAAAGGATTCTTTAGGTTCAAGTCTATGGTTAATGTGTCTATCACTAGTTTGAGTCAAAATGATGATTTACTAATGATATTATTTATTGATATGCCTCAGATTAATATAATATTCTCCTAAAACTATAGTTCTGCTGTCATTGAAATGGCAGTCTATGATTCCTTGTTTATTTTCAGTGACTTGATAGATGCTCATAAAAAAGAAATCTGGATAAGACAGAGGGTGTTTTTTCCCATTCAGCATCTGGACCTGAAAGCCCACGTGGGCTTGTGCATCCTTGTTAGCAGTATGGACTCTACAACTGGGTCTTAGTTTGTAATGCTGTTTTGGATGTACAGTTTAAAAAGAAATTAAAAATCGACCTCTTTTCCTGTTAGCTTTGTGAGTTCTGCAGAGGAGTGCAATGTTGTATAAACCTGGGGGGGCTTTCTGTGAATAAAGTAAACAGGTGAGAGGAGAGGCATATGGAAAAGATTTGTTAAATAGAGGTGCCATCTTTATACTGTTGTTCTTCTGGCTATAACTGCGATTTACATTTTATTGTGGCCTGTGTCTTTTAGAAGTTGAATTTTATAAGGCGGTTTCAGAACAATTGGGCCAGTCACCCATTATTCATTCAATTACACACCGCAGCCTTGCTGCTCCCCATTGACATCTGTGTACACAAAGCCTAGCTCTTTTTTACATAACCTGACCAGCTCAGACACTGCTTGTGGGAGATGCTGAAAGTCCTTGGGAGCTCCAGAGCCTGAGAAAAGAAATGGATAAATAGTTCGTTCCCTCTGGCATACCCAGAGGCCGGCAGGAAGCTCCTAAAGTCATTATTGCACATGTAATATTGCGTGTTTTGCCCATATATTGCTGTAGAAAAGGGAGAAATTGGAGACTGCCGTGTGGGAAATTTTGTTAAACCACTTTTACGTAGCTAGCGAGCTGTATTTCTGTTGTTGCCTTACACAGTGTTGACTTCCACTGTCATGAGCTATTTCTGAGGGGACTGCCTTGTCTGGAGCTGGAGGCACCCCCATGTGCTGTGATGGTAATGAGGTGACTGGTCTTGCTGGGCTGTAGATTGAAAAGGTGTGGGCTCTGTGAAGCACAGTGTTAGCGAAAGCAATGCAAATAGCTGTCGGGTTAACGTGATTAGACGATATGCTGGGCAGCTGAATTCTGCTTCTGAGGCCATCTCACTCCTGCGTGCAGCCAGGTGAGACGGTCCATCCAGCCTTTCTGTAGGTGGTCAGTAACTGACTGCAAGTCCAACTTCACTTGTTTTGGGGTTCAGACGTACATAAACTCTGACTCTTGAAAGAGGACTCAGTAAGTGCTGTGCTTGGAAAATACGAAGGAGCAAGTTCTCAAAAGAAAACTGCAATGCATAGAGATAGGCAGCAGGGACTGTGTGCATGTCAAAACACGCACTCGGTCTTGATGTACTTTCTGAATAACAGTGACTTGTGTTTCTTCCACCTGTAAAATGAATACAATGCTGCCTTATCTTGTGAGAGTATCATTGAAATAAATCCAGTGATGTTTCAGAAATGTTTAGATACTTCAGTGCTGAATGCTAAAGAAAAGCTCAGAAATAAATTAATAGTTCTTTATTTGGGAAGAACATCAGTGGTTGGTTGTGAAAGAAGTACAATTTTTACAGTGCAGCTAAAAGGAAAAATGGAGATGCTGCTGATGGGGAGCGCTGACTGTCAGGTACACAGTGACAAAGTAATTGAATACTGTGTAAAAGTATACGCCTGCGAAGTAGGAGAGAGGGAAGTATTAATGTTGCAAAAATAATCCCTGTACTAACTACTAATGTTTGATTTGACTTGGGTTTTTGAACTTTATGTTAAAAAATATAACTTGTGAATTTCTTTATAAGTACTGAAGGCACAGGTTTACATTAGGTTCGGTAAATACCAAAGTAGTAAACCTACCTGTTTTTCATATGTGGAAGAAAACCTTGAATTTGTTCACGTAAGCATGAATGACGCCTCAGTTTCAGTCCCACTGTTGAATCAATTTGGTACAAATATTTTGTAGGCTTTTATGAAACTAAGCAAAATGAGTGGTGATATTTCATACAAAATTCCATGAGAACAAGTGACTGCAGTTGAACTCTTCCTGGCAGACTTAGAAACTGGGTTATAAGAAATGCCTTTGTGTTAGGTGTTTGGATGATAGCCTAGCAAAGCACCAGTCCTGGACACTGATGGGAACTTCTAAGATGTTATGGTTACACAAATAATCGTAATTGTGTTTCAGATAGTAAGTAAAATACATATAAACTCATTAATTAAGAACTGTAAAGCTAGCATACGAGCCATTTTGCAAACAAACAGAATTAAGTGGGTAGAAATTGGGTGGAAAAAATGTTGGTTAGTCACTAGCAGCACTGAAACCAAATATACAGAATTTTATCTTTGGTATTGGCTCTTTTTGTGTTAATATGAGTCATCTTAAAGCCTATGTGCTTCCATATGAAAATGTGTCTTGTGTAGCAGACTGTGATGAGCAGAGAAGGTCAACTTTTTTATTTTATTTTAATCCCTTCTAGCCTTCAGGAAAAAGAACAATTGTTCAGCATGTCCATTAAAGAAACTACTGCCAAAGTAAGTACACATCAGTTTTCAGTTCTTCAGAACATTTAAAGAAGCAGATAATAAATTGTCTGTGTTCTAGGAATTTGATTTTGTGTTGTTTCTTCTAAACAGATTTTGCATGTAAATATTTTTAAACACACACTCCAACCCCCACCCCCTAACTCTTATATTTGGACAGGCCACAGAGATTATGCTTAAGGAAGCAGATGGAGTAATGTGGTGTTTGTCGGTTTATGTTTCCTAGTGATCGGTCTTCTTGCTGGTCTCCATTTAGGAACAGACTCCTCAGCTTCATGTAATGAAAGTGAACTCTGGTCACAGCTGAATGTTTTCACTTAATACAGTCTCTTCTAGCTGATTAGTTTCGTTGCTGCGAAGGAAGAGCATAAACGACGTACCTCTTTTCCCCACGCTTTCACTAATAGTAAACTAGCAATCTAATTCTCAGTTCCCTTTAAAAATACAAAGAGAAGTGGTGTGGCAAATTTAGCATACCTTAACCAGAGATGTTAATACTTTTCCTTTGCTTTTTCTTATGTCTCATGACCCCCTTCCAACAAAGGGAATACTAAAGTTTTTATTTCAGAACGGCTCAGTGAGCCATAGAGCATCTTTGCTCCAGGAGTGCTCTAGAAAAAAAGTTCCATTTATTGTAGCTAATTCATATATGTCTATATAGAACAGGGAGTGGAAAATAGTTCTGGGTTTTGATCAGTGATGAATTTATACTCTGAAATAATTTTATTTTTCATGTTTTTTCTCTAATAGCACTCACCAAATTTAGTGAAAATTTATCCTTTATAATCTAGTCTTCCTAATCTTCTTGGACAACACTTTTAGCATGCACTATTAAAAAGACTATTTAAAGACTACATCTTAATACCCCTTCCTCCTTCTCTCCTACTTTATTTTGAGCTCATTCTTCTCCATTCCTTGCTTATGCACACATCTTGGGAAAAATTAATATAGACCATTTAACATGATGCTCTCCGCTATGTTTTTTTAAATGACTATGAAAAAAGTATCAAGGAAAAGTGTGTAATTGACCTACAGCTCATCTATAAAATGAATGTTATGTTCAGTACCTCAGAGTGATGTGTTATTTTAAGGTATCTGCAAGCTAAAACATAAGTTACAGATTTTGCCTTCTCCCCTGAAAATGTGTGCCTCTTAAAGTTTTATTTTACCACTGTAGTATCCAGAGGCTTTTTCAATAAGAGCTGAAACATTGGGTCACGACTGAGAAGTCTGCAAGGTAGAATTCCACAGCCTGTTTCTTTAAATATTCAATAGGTAAAATACAATTTTAATTTCATTCCATTCCTATGTGATGGCCTTTATTTATTAGAGAACATAAATAGGAAGCATGTAATGAGACTCCTCCAAATCATTTGTTATTTTATTTATTCAGATCTTCTCAGTCTATTATTTTCTTCGTAGACTGAATAGAGCTGGTCTTTTAAACCTTTTCATTGTGTGGCAAAAACACTACTTTGTCAAAGTGCTTTTCTTTCCCCCTGTGCCACTAATGTTTTTGCAGCCTTTTCTGCCTCATCTGTTTTTTCAGCTGAGGCTGTAAAAGCTAAGATTCGCCTGCTAATGAAGGGAACAATCTCCCTTATCCACCACCTTCCTTCAGAAATTAATACCTGTTTTTCCTAATGGCAAGATTGTGCTGTGTGCGAGATCCAGGTGGACTGTCCTTTTCTTCAAGCAGTGTAAAGAGAACTTCTCTATCTCTTCCAAGGTGCAGTTGTAAAGAAATGTGAAGGTTACTCAAAACTTACTTTTCCTTGTGATGGGTGGAGGAAGAGTAAATTTCAGTGCTTTAGTCAGTGTACTTGTCCCTCTTTCTGCCACTTTATATTAACATCGTATGCTAGAAAGATGGAAGAGGAAGACGATGGGCAAACTTGCTTTTGATATTTTACTGCTTTTCATTTTTATTCCACGTGTCTTTGCTAACCAGCATCCTACTGGTTTCAGACTGTTTTTTTTGAGTAGTGTTTATGTGTCTGAGCATAGCTTTGTGAGGTGCATTCCTAAACAGGAGCTTTTTTTTTTTATTGAAAGTCTGCTTTAAAAAAAAAAAAACACTGAAGAGAATTATTAAATAGATATGGTAATATCTGGCTGTGAAGAACTTCCCTGAAACTGAAAGGGAAGTTTGTTTTTTTTTTTTTTAGACTTGGAGCTTGCTGTTACATGGGCTGGAGCAGGGCTGGTCACTGAGAACAGGGAAAGGGCGTTGCTGGGGCCACAGGCGCTTGTGATCAGACTGGTTGAGGGAGGATGGTGCGTTTCCCCAGGAGCAAAGAAGGATACTGGCTTTGTGAATGTTCATCATCTTTGTTAGCTAAGAAATAACTTTTCCTCAGAGGCTGAGTAAGCTGCCCTAATGAATAATGGTAGCTGTTATTAAGATAAAATAATTAGAAAAAATGAAAAGAATTGGAGCTTGTAGGGTAGAACTGATGTAGTATAGAAGCAGTGCTATTAGTTTAGAGGATGTTATATTATTTTGCCTCTCCAGTTGCTCATTTAGTTTTGTCGAACTGTGCCATGTGATGGCTCTGAAGATTAATGTTGTTCATTTATCTACAGAATACACATGACATAGATACAAGCAGAGGCTTGGTAATGTACTTATCTCATGTTCCAGAAGAGTCATCTCTGTGAGCTAGAGGAACTTCCTTTTCAGCCTCTGGTCCCTGCATTTGGTCCATTAATGAAGAGTGCCAGTGAGCTTTGTTCTGACAATAGTGCGTACAAAGTGGACAGTGTTTACTATGAACTGATTAAACCTCCCAGCTTATTTTGCATAATTGCCAAACAGCTGTCTACTGGTAATGACTTTAAGTTACTACCAGCATGGGATATATTCATGTGGTTTTCCTGGAGCTGAAAGATTCCCCATCTAATTGCAATTCACTGAGCCATTCAGTACCCCTAAAGAGAGAGTGCTGCTTAGAAAGAAGTCATTAAAAACTTTCAGGTTTATTTTGGATGTGTGAGACAGAAATGGCCTTTGGGTTCTTCGGTCACGTTTGTTCACCTCTGATGGGTTTGGGTTTTTTAAAACATTTTAAGTGAATTAATAAGCAAGTCACTTAGAAGGGGGTACTGAAACAAAGTGAAATATCTGGGAATTGAAAAATTAAAGTAGGTGCAGAAGTGATGAGATATATGTGTTTTCAAATTAATAGGAAGACTCTGAAGTCTTTAGACAGTAATAGTGCTTGGAGGATAGTTCTGTTGACTCAAGAAAAAATATGACCTATTTATGTTTAACAGGTGCTCTCAGCTAAAGCAAGAGGGTATTATCCATTTAAAGGGATTTACTGTTAGTATCATATCTGAATTATTATACTTTAATTGTACAAACAGATAAGCCATTAGAGCTGTAAGGCTTTTGCTCCTAAAAGTGAAGTGATAGCTGTGCTTCTGCTAATAAGTGTGGTATATACACTTGTTTTTAACGAGGGCAGTCAAGGAGGGTAAGGAAACTTTCCTCTGGAGATTATTTCACATGTCTTCTCTTCACAACTGGCCTGTGCCTCTCTTGACTATTGCTTTACCCTTGGTTCCAATGAATGCAATGTTTTCTCAAGTGTCAGCTACAATTTTAAGCGAGTGTTAGATGCCTGCCTTCAGACAAGAGATTTGCCCTTGATGGGAGATTTTTCTGTTTGTTCATTTTGCTTCCTTCACAAATGATGCAATGTGGGGTAAGAACCAACATTTTGAATATGTGGGAGTTGTATAAATTGCGTATGCTGTATAAGATCCTTCTGAGGTGGTAATGTAACACTTAAATGTAAAGTACAGAAACAGTTGAACTTCCTTCCCCCCCCCCACATCTCTCTCCATGTTTTTAATACCAGTCCTGATTTGTTGCTGAAGGAACTTCAGTTAAAAAGATAAAAAAGAGAGACAGGAAAAGTCAGAAACCTAAACCCCAGTCAGCTGTGTCTCTTGATTGTGAAACAAAGTACAATATTGCGCTGGTATAGCCTTATTTATTGCCTGTGTGGAGAATTAATGATGGCTGCTTTGCCGTTTTTCAGTTAAGATGCATGGCATGGTATATTTTGTACAAAAATCGCTGTATATTCAGTGTTATGACATCATAAACTCCAAACATTGGCTTATCTACACTCCACATATCACTGTTAATGCTGCAATTGTACTGAGTTCATAAGATGGCCTTTCTTCTGTGTGCAGCCTCAGTATCTAATAGTGAAACATGTTATCTGTCCTGCAGGTAGCTAATGCTAATACTGTTACCTATTTTTATAGTAGAATGTGCGGAAAAGACCGGAAATTTTTATTCCCGTTGGGTATTTCTGTAAAAACATCACTTTTTATTAAGCTTCTTCACTTTGCTGTAGGATGTTATGTCATGTCTGTAAACCAACAACATTTGAAGCTCTGTTTAAATTGCCTTATACTGTTACATGAATGAATTATATATCATGGCTGTCTGCCTCAATCTAGGTTTGTACGAGTCAGAAACTCTGCAGTACTTTGAGGAGGAAAGTGAGTGATATTGAAACTCAACTACCAGCTCTACTTGAAGCCAAAATGCTGGCTGTTTCAGGTAAGTTTTAAGTGATGAGAGGACTAATGTTGAGGGGGGTGTTAGAGCAGTTGTTGACTTTCTCATAGCTGAGACTTCTTAGGAGAAGTCATTGATGTACACTGGTCTAGATCCCTTGAAGTCACAGCAAGTCCAGCAGAACAGGGCTGTGTTGTGCCTTGTGTAAAGGGAACTACTGGTAGGCAGTAAACATGCAAAGAACATGATATTTTTCCATATCAACACCCGTTCCTGGACCTTACAAGTTATATGCCTAGATCTTCTCTAGCTAAGAGCATAAATTTACAACAAAGATATAGTAATTACAAATGTGGCTTTAAATGACACTTTAAAATGGACTACAATAATTGGTAGCTTCTGCTGTTCAGATCATTAAACAACTAATCTTGGTAGCAAAAGAGCAATTTGGTCCTTGGAGCACTCGTGCGTATTATTTACAACCAGTAAAACATTGAAATGTGATTACAGAGTCTGATACATAACAGCTTTAGATGCCACTTACTTGGGATTGCTGCACTTTTCACTAAGGAAAAAAGGCAAAGCACAGTTCTGTCACTTAAGTTTGAAGAGGTGGGTTTTGTAATTCAGCAAATTGTTTGCAGATGTGTAAGTATCTCTTTGCTAGACGCCTGCCTCAGAGAGGAAGCTGAATACAAGGGAATATAGACGTGGGTACAAGGAATTTTCCAGTGTTACACCAAGTAAAGAAAGGCTAGAGGGTTTTTAATACATATCAAGGTAACATGTTGTAACTATCTGTTGGTGATTTACTTTCTCAATTAGATACAAGAATCTAGTTCTGGCACATATGAATTAGTTTGAAATGAAACCTTGTGCAGTGTCACATGGTTTGTTCGCCAGAAATGGATAACGTCAGGCTTGTGCGAAATCATAAAGGAAATTAAGGACCAGGTCTTGTATTGGTGCTGAGCATGCTCAATTTCCTTGCTTCTCATAACACTTTTTCAAAATGGAAACCCTCTCTATTTCTCTGTATCCACCTGCGAGAGGTAAGCTGAGCAATCACCCTTCTCTGCCCGTGGGCTGTTTTGAACGTAGGTAATTTTCTCGCCTTCAGAAATGGGGTCAAAGTTTTCCCCAGCCGTTTTATGACGTCCTTGAGAACAAAATAGCCCATAAACTGAATGTGCAATTGCTTTGTGCTGCCAGCAGGAAGCAGTTGGCCAGAAAAGATGTACCTCAGTCTGACGCTTTGAGAGAGTAAATGACAGCTTGAGGACCATTTCCAAAACATTCATAGCAATATTTTATACTTGTTAGCTCTTAACAGAGGTTGCTTGTTTCAAGAACGAATTCAAAAGACAATTTAATGCTGATGTTTCTATAAACTATTTCCACAGTACTGCGACTATGATTGCCTTTCTATGCTTTTTAAGAACTATTGGTGCTGTTTCTTAGTACTGATAAAAAGCATTGTTTCTTTTTTTTATTCTTACTCCGAAAAACTCTTACTTCAGGGAATTTTAATGACTGGGAATGGTACAATCCTAAGTTGTTACTAAGGCAAAATTCTGGAGGGAACTGGTTGAAAATCAGGGATGAAAGGTGATTTGGTGACAGTGGATGCTGTAATTTCTTTACCTCATTGTAAATGGATACATTTAGTTGATGTGGTGGGATTTGTTTGTTAAATGCAGAGCGGTATGCAGAGGATACAGGGGAAATACAGGAGTAAAAAGAAAAATAGTGCTCTCAATACCTGAAAGTGTAAAAAAACAAACAAACAAACAAAAAAAAACCAAAAAAAAACAACAACAACAAAAAAAAAACAACAAAAAACCTGAAAAAAGTGGAAATATTTTAGTCTTAGAGCATGAAGTAATGAAATCAGAAAAGCCAGGATGCAGAATGAATTGCAGCTAGCAGAGAAACAAGTCAGGAAGAAAAGATTTGGTAAATGCGGAAAAGGAAGGAGGAGCTAAAAATAGGTGTGGTTTTTTTTTTTTACTTAACAAGGCAAAACCAGTGAGCAGTGGATAATTCGGAGAAGGTTGAAATATTCCGTTCTGTGTATTCTTGTTCTAAAACAACAGTAAATGAATGACACCTCTTAAATAAGGCATAGTTAAGAAGTAGGTCTTAACCTTTTAAATACTGGTTAAGATTTAAGCAAGATACTGATGTATGTATTCCCTGAACTGTCAGGCAGCTACCAAAATGCTAATCAACAGCCTGGAACAACGGCCTGGGAAAATCTTCAGTTTGGTAGTATGCTATTATTTAAGGACAGCCTTGTAACAGCATGAAATTCAGAGGAAATTATAGTATATTTAAATCTACAGTAAGAGTAAAGTTTAGTGGTTACAGTTAGAGGTTTTCATTTAGTCTGGAAGCATCAGGCAGGGATAAATATCTGTTACTTCTGCTTTTTTACCATAGCAGTTAGATCATTTTTTCAAACAATTTCCTCAAACAGTAGTACTACTGGATACTGAGAACAACTGTTTTTCTCTAAACAGGTGTTGCATCATTTTTGTTTAACGTAACATTTTCCTTCAGGAAGCAGAGTTAAGTGATTTTTTGGAACAGCGTCAAAGCAAAAAGGTAACCAAATGCAGTTGCATACATCTGGATTCGTGTATCCCAGAAGTTAAGTTAGATGAGTTTAAGAATATAGTTATTAAGTGATGCATTAGTTTCAGAGCTTACATGTGTGATGACTTGGAAAGCATGATATATACCTCAACCTTTAATGGCTACCTTGATAGCTTCGGACAATACTCAGCTTCTACGCTTCTATTCCGAACACACTGAGTTACAGTATTTGCACCAGAAAATGTAAGAATATAGCTGATCTTGTTTTGAGATGCAAACACCGCAATAAATACAACATAAGCATAGCAATTTTATTAGTTCTGTCAATACAATACCTTGGATTTTAAGACTATCAAATAAATGATACTGTAAAGATATAAGAGATGACGTTACGTATCTAAATGTCTCTCCTCCCTCTTATTTCTTCCATGAAACAAGTGTAAAATTAAAATTGGAGGAGAAAGGAAGAAGGTTTGGGAATCTTTGTATGACTGAAGGTGGTAGAATAAATACAGTAGACTAATTAAATCCCAGTGAGATTTCATTTAGAAAAAAAACCCAACAACCCCGTACTTAAATGTTCAAGAGGTATTTCCATCTACAGTTACAATTCAGATCCTTTATATCAACAACTTCCTTACTTTCTGATTGGCATTTGCCTGTTGTGATAAATAACATGCAATTAATACTCCTGAGATGCTAGTCCAGAATTTTTCTCCAAACATAATTAGTGGAATCTTATTACATTGTTCATGGTTTTTAAGTCAGTAGCTTTAGCTAATTATAGCTAACAAGTACTCCTGATTGCATGGGATGTTACTGTTGACATACACATTTGTAAATACTTATCGATGAAATCTTATGGTTTAGCATCTAGTAGGCTTAGTTTTTTTTTTAAAAACAAGACACCTTAATGTCAGTGCTTAGAAACCTACGTGTGATTATTATAACAGTTGTTTCTTACAGTAGCTCTTAACATGCTTATAACAATTTTGTCATCAGTTACGGGAAGAACATGGCAGTATGTGATACTCTGTTCTTTCTCTTGGCATTGAGCATCAATTTAGCATGAAACTTTTGGGAGGAATAAATTGCAGATCAAATAATCCTAAACCAGTAAGAAAATTCAAATAGGACAATATGTAAGCAAGTGTGAATGTAACTGTAGAAATATTATTAAGATTTAGTTTACTACTTGAGGCTGTTTTGCAGAAGAGCAAATCATATGTGAGAAATGGCGTGTTTCTCATTTTTCCTTAGTGAGAAAATAATTTCGGAATAGCAGGGAGGATGTAAACTAAAAAGAATTTTTAATCGTCGTGTTGTCTGTTTCCTATATTTGAATAAAAGAGGTTGTTTGATATATTTTACAGTGTCTTCATATACTCTATGTGAATTTTTTTTCTCTTGAGAATGCATAATAGTGTGGGACTAGATAGCCAAAAAGTGGCTAGCAGGGAGCTAAGCAAATGTGAATGAAAAACTGAATTCATTATGTAGTTCATTATTCATTATGTATCTCATCATCATAGATGAGATGCATGTCATTAACTTTCCTTATGTCTCTACAAATACAAATTGTATCCACAGAAGTTAGAATAAGGTGACTTGTAAGTATTTAAAACAAATTATAAAATTCTGTTCTTAAAACTGTCTACACCAGTAAGAGACCTTGTGTTATCGTCCTGTAATTTGCACTGTTTCTATTTCATTAAATACCTGCAAGTGGGATCTGACTGGAAATATCATTGTGGGATGATTTCCAGCAGTGTAACGAAAAGGGTTTTTTTCCTTATGTCAGTGTAGAAGTGTAGTTTAGAAATAGCAGGATACTATAGTATAGCATACCATACTATGCTAAATAGTGGCATAGCATATTTTCACAAAACTTAACGCTGGGACTGTCGCCTCTTTGCCTGCTCTTTGATGTTCGTTTAGGGCAAGTTCTGCAGGCTCAGAAAGCAACTGTAACAAAAAAGCCCCCAGCCTTCCAGCTTTGGTGCTAAGCATTCCAGTTGGGAAATGAGTATGTTAGAGAGGGGACAGAGCAGTCAGCAGCATCAGGGAAGATGCCAGCGCAGGCTGAAGGATGTTTTCAGCCAAGCGTATGTGTGTTTTGGTAACGTGGATGTCTTGTTTTCATGCCTGTGCTGTATTCTGTTACTTCATGCAGAAATATGTATCGACATAAGGTTCTCGACATGACGAGATCTTCCCTAGATATTGTACATGCAGCTCATAATTTGCCTTTCATTGGAAGACGATAGTGCTCCTGTGTGGTATTTGGTTTTTTTTTAACTTTTTCTGTATCCGAGAACTGTTGTTTGGTATCAGTTGGAGAACTCGGCTAGTCTTAGAAGCAAAAATACCAACGCCCCTTCTCATGAAGGCTTATTTTTTTGATAAATTGAAGTTTGATAGACCTGTGTCTTGTCAGATGACATAGGTGCTTCGCCACTTACAGGTTCTTGCCTTCCAGCAGTGGTCTGGGTTGATGGCTCAAAGGCATATTGAGATTAATTCTTCTTCATGCCTGTATCTCAATGTCTGGCTCCAGCGTACAAGGCTGTATATTGGGGTGTCTTCCCACAATGGTCACTTTATGTTCTGTGAAGTAAAATTTACTACCGTGGATTGCTGCAAGTGATGTACTTTTTGGCAAGCCTGTTAACTCATTTGCAGAATAAAGCCAGGGACCCCCCTAATCCAACTCCCAAAGAGTCATGCAGACTGCAGACAGCTATACTATTTGTCTTTTAATCTCATTTCCAAATGAGACTGCTGGATGTTACTGGCTTTCAGTGAACTTCAAGGATAATTTGTTGTAGCTGAAGTTCCAGCATGATATGTGACCAGACAGCAGAAAATCATTGCTTCTGTTGCAGAAGTCAGTCAGTCACATAACAACTTACTCTTTTTCTCCCCTGTTACCTAAGCTGCTGTCCCTGAAGGGGGAGAGAGGGTTGAGTAAGCTCTTTGGCAGTTCCTTTTCTGGGGTTATGTGCTCAAAGGAGGAATGTTAGATGGGGAGAGCTGTGAAGGGAAGGCGCTCTCGCCCCATGGAAAGGCTGTGCTGTGGTCTGGAGGTGATGAGAAAAATCCCTGTGCAGTCTGTGGAAGGGGGTGGTGATGTACCTCTTTCCACTGACTGTCCAGGGAGCCAAGGTGACAAACTTCTGAACCTCAGTGCATTCACTTTTGGTGCCTCAACTTACCTGGCTTGAATATTTCTCTCCCCGATCCTTCTCTGGTTAGTAAAAAGGAGGGTGATGAGCTCGTGCAGCCCTCAAGATCATGGAGATCAGGTCTGGGCTATTTCCCTACTCTCAGCATGTCCCTTCCTCTCCGCTGATAGCAGTAATGAGTGGAGGCAAAGGCAGGAGAGAGGGGAGATGTAAAAGAACCAGAGATTGAAAGGCATAAGGTGAATGGGAACCACAAGGCAGGGCGAAGTATGGAAGCTTGTGTGCGTGTGTCTGTGCTATTGGGTGATCCTTGAGTTTTGGAACCACTTTCAGTTGTGCATCCTTTACCATGTAGAAAGAGCATTATACATGACTTGCAATAACCCTTTATTGGCTAACACACATAGTAAACTGCTGGGACTAATGTGCTCCTGGGCTATACTTGTCACCCCCAGTGCAGGCACTTGAGAGCATCTGGTTGGCTCAGCATTCACCAGTAGCTGTTGCTCCTTGGAACCAGTTGTGTCTCAGTATTGCCGAATTGCCATTTTCCAAACCTCTGCCTTTTTCTTCAGGGTTTTTTTGCCTTTTCTCATTGATAATTTTCACTTGAGCCTTTGAGTTGTTATTACTGATCTAAAATGTTATTGTTGTTGGGTTCTCCCCCCCCCCCTTTTTTTTTTTAATTCCTGGTTTGCTCAGTGGCAACTGATTCAGGCTGGGTACAAAAGGCTTTCTGTAGCACAGAAGTCCTCCTCCAAATATATATCTGTGGAGTCTTTTGCCTGCTTCTAGATCTATTTTCTTACTTTACCTTTCAGGATCACAGCAATCATTGCATTGTGCTTCATAAAAGTATTGGCATATGCTATTGCTTAAAAACAGTAATTGTGATTCAAATATGCTGGAATTCTGTAAAATGTTTCAGGAGATGGTAGACTGTCCCCTATTTGCTATTTTTCAGAGGTGCAAGCACACTGGCAGTGCTTCAGAAATCTTACATTTCTGTCATGTTTTTAGCTTTTTCTCTTTTCTTTATGCACAGCTGAATGATATTTATTTTCTTCAATTTCTTTTTTGGTGTTGGAGTCAGTTTGTATTCTCATTAATCACAGGGTGGAGGATTTTCAGCCTTGAATTCCAGTGCCATTGATAAATACCACGGTGGGAAATGCCTAAGCTAAATTGTAAATTTTCTCTTTCTTATGTATTGTTCAAAGTAGTGGTAGTCTGTGAAGAATTAGCTTATACATAATGATAAATAATGACCAGTCTATTCTTTCTTACATTCAAGGCAATGTCTGGTATGTATGCTTTACTGTTATGCAAAAATTGCTCCTTCGCTTGTTACCACTTTGAACGTAGTTTCAGTAGGGATGGGGCGTGCCTCACTGCTTCATGTATGAATAATGGAAACTATGAGCGTATGTAATTTCTGGCATAAATATGAGAAAAAGTGGGAGTAAAAAAAGTTGTGAGCCATTAACTTTGTCTTGTATTTTGAAGGGGAAATATTTAACAAAGCTTAAATAATAACACATTTGTCGGTTTTTACAAAATGGGATGGATTTCAAACCATATTTTTAGTCAATTTGTTGATGGCAAATGGTATCAAAATAATAGTATGACAATTTGGGGCTACTAAATGGGTAACAATCTGCCCAATATAGTAAAATCTGACAATGAGCTGTTATAATGGACATGAGTTCGTGGCATGTAACTATGTATAGAGAAAATATAGAGAAAAAATACTTAATATGCAGAGCACTATTTAGCTGAATATGTAGTCATATAAGTAAAACTTTGGGAAAAGTGGAAAATAAGGTAAATATACTATTTATGTTTACAGTGAGTAAAAGCAATTATATAACTACGTTGTGCCTGGGGATAGTTTAGTTTAGTTTATTTTTCCAGTTGGGGTGGTTTTGCTTGACTTGGATGGTATTTTTGGCCTTCACATCAAGCTGTTGGAGCTTGCCTGATGTCACTATCTGTAGAGAGCGGGGGATGAAGGGTGTGTATGAGGAGAGAGCCCCAGAGGGCAGGATTAGGGAGGAAGTTTAAACTGGGTTTTTTGTTGCTGTCTTTTGAGATAATGGTAAGATTCAGCCCCTCAAAGTGAAGTGTACATACGCAGTTCCTTATTACAGTGTAATACAAGCATGTTATTCAACATGTTCAGAGCACTGGATACTTAGAATTAGCTGGAAAGTGAAAATACGAATTTCCAATGTTGTACTTGTAGAGGTATAATCAGTTCGGCCAAGTTCATGTGAAATGACTTCAGATTTTATTATAATCCCAACTTTGTTTCAGATGATTATTCCCCCCCTTCCCCTCCCTCCCCATCATTTTATGCAAGCACTGTCAATTCCCTCAATTTATTCAAGTTGAAACAGAATAGATTTAAGATTCTGATAGAGCAACAGACTTTCTAGCCTGGACGTTTTCTGAATTTGTGGGTTTCCCCATTTGGTGTACCAGTTTGCACCCAGTGTGTTTATATGAACACACATGTAGTGGCTAAAATTGCACATCGCTAGTAGGTGTCACTCTGAGACAGGAGGAAAGATGGGAAAAGCAGCATTTTGCCCTTCAGTCCTCTTCATAGAACCCCTGTCTCATGTCTTGGTTTAGACCAGAAGCTCAGCTTTGGTGTTAAACTATTAATTCCTCAGTTTTGTTGTCTCTCTACAGGTTTTCTGAGCGAGCAGTCCTATTAACTTCAGTGTTTTTTGAGTTTCCTGGGAAGAGTTAGGACTGACTTTATCTAATGTCACCCAACTAGAACTCTGTTGGTGGTATGGCTATATAAAACATAGCTCTGAGTGGTTGTCAAAGTAACAGTTAATTGTGTTCACTTAGGCAAAATAATTATTTTATCATTAAAAAACGAACTTTAATATTTTCAGGATATTAGCGGAATAAAATATTTTGACATGTCTTCAGAATGTTTCTACAGCATCCAATGTGACTTTGTCTCTTAACAAACAAAAAACACCAGGAGGACATGTTTTTTAATGCTGGCAGCTAGGGATTATATATTAATTTTTAAATCAACCTTCTTACAGCATTTAGAAAGCAGCTATTTTGGTTGCTGTGATTGAGGTCACTGATGGCACTTGTGGTGCATGAGTTTGTATAAGCTCTTCTGACTTTTCACTGCAGACTTCCAGACATTTCTGCTGTCAGGGAAAGCTGCATTAGACAGTTTTGGCTTTGGGATATATATATCTGATGCCTTTTCCTCATAGCCTCAGTTTTGATATAAAGTTCCCCTCTGGGAATTAAGATCCATTCAGTATGTATAAAACTTTCATATGTAATATCATACCTTCTTCCTTGCTGTCTTCTGAAATGTAAGAGCAGGCTCTAGATTCTAGTGAAGAATCTCTTGCCTTCATGTTTTATTAAGGTTCTGTGTTGATGCTTCGGATGAGTTCAGGTGAAGTAAAGGAGCACTGTTTAATTTTAAGTCTTACTGCCTTAGAAGCATCTGAATATCTGCTGTTTTTCCAGCGATTTTTGTCTTGCTTATCTTGCTGCCATGTTTTGCCCATTTGGAAACATATGACAGATTAAGATAATAAAATTTGTGCTGCGGTTTCCCAATAAACGCACCAGTAAGCCATAAGATGCTAGTATTTGTAAAGCATATTTAGTCATTTAATTGTATAATTCTTTGTAAGTCAGAACTGGCAAGTGGGGTTTTAGCTGAGAATTAGAAATAGGGGAGTTTTGAACTCTTAAAAAGAAACAAAAAAAAGTCAGCTTTAAGCAAAGAAAAGGGGTTGACTGAAACTACCATAGCCTTAAAACTAAATTTAAAAAGTCCCCCACCAAACAAAGCTATCATACTTAGTGATGTTCAGTCTTTAAACCTGATTTATTTTATACAATCTTTTCCAAATTTTTTGAAAGTGTGGTCTCCTTTTGGCACACCTGTCCTCATACAGCCACTTGAGTTTGCGGCATCATCTTTCCTCCAGGAGGATGGCTGCAATTATTTGCTGGAAGTGCTTACGTTCACTCTTATGCTCTGGAGGAATGGATTGCTCCCAGCAGCTGTCAAATGGTGGTTTGCCATCTTCTGAGCAGTGTAAATATTTGTGTCCCATTCTTGTTCCCCTGTCCTGAAGGAAACAAACAGCACCCAAACCATTCCTGTGTAAGACTGGGACTAACACTTTTGAGACACCAGGTGAAAAGAATGTAATGCCACAATTTAGGATACTCTGGTGTGGATTTAAAGTTTTGGATTATATCTTGATTTTCAAAAAGAATTTTTTAATTGATTTGTTGTGTATAAGCAATAGTTTATTGTATTCCAAAAAAAAAAAAGCTAAAGGCCACCTTTATATCTGAATAATGCTGGTAGTATTATAAAGTTATTTCAGGAGTCTGCAGCCATTGCACATACTTCAGAAGCTGATGAGACTTCTTATATGTGTGACAGGATGTGCTTTAGATTAATATTTGCTTCAAGGCTAAATTTTCTAAGTGCATTTACTTACTAGATGCCTTTACTTATTAGATCATACCACCAAATTTTTGCTAAGTTAGGATGATGCTAGAGTTCAGATCTTGTGCTAGAGATCTTTTGTGTTGTATTGGACAAGTCTAGATGGAAATTATTTTTGTCAAGTATTCTTTAGATTACAGTGACTTCTTTTGTAGGTTTTTGTGTGTGTGTGTTTTTTTTTCCAGACAAGTAGCTGAATCATTGAAAAGACGCAGGTACAGCTGTATAAATGTAGCATTATAATAGTTACTCTACTGCTATTTAAAAATCATTTAATAGCTGAGCATCTCACTGTCATCCTGCATTTATACTTAAGACCTGTCTGTGAAGTAAGGAAATGTTCCTCTCCAGGTTCTTATACAAATGGTTGTAAGAAAGGTTAAGTGGGCAAATATTACTAGGCTACACTGTACCCTCAGTTGGGAACTGAGCTTTTGACTCTGGATCCCTGTCCAAAGGAGCCAAACACCTTTAAAAACTCCAGAGCAGTGCGAGCTGGTGATATGGAGATATTCTGCCCGTCTCTGAGGTTTTGTGCTTCAGGGAGAGCCGGAAGTGTGGGGAGTCTTGACTTTTAAATATGTGCTCTCAGAAGAACATCTCCTGATGGTCTTTGCATGGGGTACATGCTATACAACCTGTCATTTATAAACAACCTCCTGGTGCTTGTTATGAACAACGGCATAGTGCTGCTTTGTTCAAGGAGGAAGTACTTCAGGGTGTAGCAGATTGATAGCATCTATTTAAAAAGTATTGCGAGTTGAGGTGTCCTCCAAAACAAGAAAATGGTCTTCCAGATCACACCACAGTGTTCAATGAATTGCAGTATGACATTTTCTGAAGTGTGGACCTTAGGAAAAAGTTTTCTCCAAAAATGTAAATTGTATCAGTAATAAAAAATAGATTATTTCTGTGTGTATAAGATTAAATGTGTTACAATTATGATTCTTTTTGTAGTATGTAAATGAAATGGATGCTTGCAAAGCAGTTTCGTTTCTCTCTCCCCCCACCCTGCAAATTGGTCTTTCAGTTGCTGTTGGAAAGTATAGTTGCTTAATTTCCCTTGTTTGCTGTGTAACCTACTGATGTTGCAAGTCTCTGCTTCATTGTCTCTTTCCTCCCTCTTCTTTTCCCCTGCCCCCCCAAAACATGCAGGAAGTAATTTTGGTACTGCGAAGGATCTGACAGAAGAAATAAGATCATTAACATCTGAGAAGGAGGGGCTGGAAGGACTTCTCAATGAACTGCTGGTTCTGAGTGCCAGAAACGTCCAAAAATTAGAGAGAATTAAAGATGACTACACCAGACTGAAACAAGAACTTGAACAAGGAGAGACAGCCTTTGGTAAGTAGTTCTTAGGCTGTTAAAGCTTTTGCTCAGTCATAAGTGCATAGAAGTCTACCGGGTTTGATGAACCATCCTCTGTTTCAGGAAACATTGATTTTTCTGAGGAAAGTTTGGCCAGGACCTAGATAAGCAATATGCTGAATAGCTCTCAGCTGTTTCCACTGGAAGTGGGGGAGATTGAGGGGTAGAAGGGATATCCCAGCAATATGTGGCTTTTGGAGAGCTATCTTAGCCCAGTTCTCAAAAACTTCCTTTCCTAAGCCTGTTTTTGTAATAATGATGGTGATAGCGTGCATTTATTCACATACAGAGAAACATATGTAGTCTTGTATGTAGAAGCAGTAGATGCAGTTGGCTGTGACAATAGAACCATATGTAGTATATATAACTAAATATTTAGTATATATAACATATTTGGTGATGAGTCTGAACGTATGAGGTGCAAGGGATTCCTGGTTGTGAAGGTGAGAGTTCTCTTCATAAATTTATGCTTGAGGGGGTAGTTAAACAGCTTGCTAAACACAGCTCACACACAACTCCAAGCGGTGTGCTTGGGTTGCAGTATCAAGGTGGAATTGGGGAAGTTCTGTGCGATTACTGGGAAACCTACTGACAACAAAGCAGCAAAGTCATTCTTAGACTTGGCTTATCCTCTTGTCTGCTCTACCCTCTCCTGAAGCTAAGCAGATAAAGTGGCCCTGCTGCTTGATTAGATGAAAGGCTGAATAACAGTTAATTGACTACCAGTACACAGTTACTATAGTTACCTCTAAACAGCTAAGTATAAATCTGAGAGCTACTTTAAAGCTCTAGGGGTTTGAAATGTCTTTCCTTTTTCAGGATCTTATAAGCAGTAGGTTGGTTGAAGAGAGGAAAGTGCCTCTGTTTTAAAAAGTATATGAAGTTTCTTCACAGGCAAGTGGATAGGCAAGAGCTATTTTAGAAACAAAAAGGTTTGTAGGCAATGGAATACATCTAAGACAATATTTTAAATATGCATAGACGAATATATATACACACACACTCTACTAGATAAGAACTTTCTTGAAAACCAGATGGTTAAAAATTTAAAAAATGATTCCTCAAAGTAGTGCATTGTTACCTAAGCCGAGTGATTCAAACCCACATCGGGCAATACTTCCTCCTCGCTTGGACTTGCAAGTGAGTGGAAGGGGGTTCTGACCTTGCAATCTGTCCATTTTTGTTTCTCCTTTGTTTCTAGGACAATTAACTTCCTATAATACACATGTACTTCTCATTTGTATTTTTCTTCATCAGGGTTTTAGACAAAACCTGTGCAGACTGTTGCTGAAGCAATAGAATTGGTTGCAGTTCATAGATTCTTTTTTTTTTTTTCCCCCCTTTGCATTTATGTAGCTGTAATGAGGTGTTGTCTTGGTCTGACCTCTCCTGTCCTGCAATTTATGACAATAAATTGCAAAACACTGGGTTTTTACTGTGTGGATTGTTCTTTTTAATTCATTGTGATTCTGTAGGCATAAGGAGAAATTTATCCCCGTGTACAATGAAACTCTATCAAGCAGATACTAGTCAGAGATACATAAATGGAAATCTGAGATCTTCCCTTTTCCTTGTCCATGCCCCATTGCATGTAATTACACCATTTTCTCCTTTAACAAATGGAAACTCACTTAGGTTTGAGAACACTAGTGTAAGTTTGATACCAATACGTTTAATTGAATAAAAGCCTTCTGGTGGTCTCTGGACAGTAGTGAACAGATTGTATCTTATAGATGGCATCCACTTTTACAAACTAGTTGTTATTTTGTACAGTACTTTCATGTTTGGGGAAAAAAGCATAAACAATTGCAATACAATTTTGTTACCCTTTGTTTTTGCTGTTCTTCAAAAGAACTGGAGATAGTTGTGTTGGCTTTCTTTGCGCTGTGAAAGGTGTGATTTGCATGGGGGTAGCTGAGCTGACTGTGCAGCCCCAGGCTTTGTACTTCATTTAAGCCAGTAAAATCCATGTTGCTGCTAAGATGAGCGGTTTTGCCTTTTCCTCCTGTTCCTGCCCCATCCCATACACCAGCTCAGTGCTGACCAGACACCTGATGTGAGCAGGGCATTAGCACACCTGTGAGACCTGCCAGCATGTCGTGGGAGCGCTGGCATTGGCATAAGGGATGCGGCAGGGGCTTGGGGCTTTTGATGGGGAATGTGTTGACCTGCTGCTGTTGGTGACACTGTGATTTTGGGAGAGTGTAGGCTGGCAGGAAAATGGCTCCTGAAATGCTTCTGTGGCTTGAGCTTGTAGTTGCAGCATGGGCTCAGCTGCTCCGTGCTGTGGGTTAAATGAGTGTGAGTGGTTGGTGCCATTGCTTGGTGCACTCTATTCCTGGTTAGTTTGACTTTTCCCTCTATAGCTATGAGCCAGGAAGATAAATCCTTTCTCCATCTAACTCTACTAACTGAGGATGTTACTGTCCTCCAGCTTTTTTACTATCTGTCTGCCCAGAGTTCATTAGGGAGCCCTTCAGGCCAAATTAGACATGCTAACTTAAACAGCAAAAATGATCTGGGCTAGGCTGGCTGATCTGTGTCCAGGCGTGCAGCAGGGATGTACCTGGGATTCCTCCTTGTTGGCACAGTTGTGCTACACTTTGGCTCAACTCTTTATGAAATGGGTGTCCATCCATAAACTAAGTGTAGGTTACCGAAAGTAACGTAGAGAGAGAGGTCCCTCGGTCATCTTGTCTTGCCTTTGAATGTTTTTGCTAGTTTAAATAAGTTATGCCTTTCAGTGTAGAAAGGTGACGCTTCATTTTTCTCCAGGAAAGGTAATCAAATTGACCGTAGCTGTTGTCTCCTCTCATTCTTGCTTTTGTGTTGTTTCCAGGGAATAATCTTCTTTGTCTGCATCGGGAGCCCTCCCTCTTTTTTTTTTAATATAGCACCTTTAAACCTTCTGCACAGGTATTCTCACACATAGCTATTTCTGCATCATCTGGCACTTGAACTGTTATCTTTTGTGCCTGTGAACTTCCTGAAAACTTACTTTGAAATGGTTTGGTTTATTTTTTTTTTTACTGAAGATAATACCATTTTGTCTAGAAAACATTAAACAAAGAAACTGAAATGCTAAAATATGTGTGTATGTTTGTCTTTCTCTTGTGTGTAAATTGATCACCTATTTTTTTACTTCATTAATAACTGTTGATTTCTCACAGTAATGCAGATATAAGGAAGCAGACGTCAAGGGAAGAGACTTAATCACACAATAATCAGAGCTGGAATTTTAAATAGGACACATCATTAGCATGTTAATGAATTTTCTCACTTTGTGCCAGCTGCCCAAGTATAAAAGATATTGCAGATGTAGTGCAAAAATTGGTCTTGGCTTACTGTGCTGAGACTTGTCAGTGCTCCCTGTAAAGGAGATTTGACAAAAATCCCTTCATATTTTTAGAGATGCTCAAGAATATGTTTTTTCCCATTCGATAATAAAGCATTGACAAGTAATGATTTTTATTAGCATTTTAGGATGAATAGTACTGATTTGCCCTTTAGACAGTAACTTTCTTCTGAGGGCATTGGAACACTTCTGTAAGGGAACAACTGTTATTGCCATAGGAAAGCCAGGGATACAGAGGTCACATAATTTTACCTGAAATGGTGGTGAAACAGAGTTTCCTGATTTGGTCTAGCATCAATCATGATTGAATGAATCATTTGCAATAAACAGATTTGAAATCAAGTGTTACTCTGTGTGAGTTTTACATTCTTCTAAGCTGAAGGTATTTCTATAGTCTAAGACGTAAGGGTTCTGGGAAAATAGCTGAAAGTCTTGTGCTTCACTGCTGAGCAGATCTGCCTTGTAAAGTCAGAAGGTTCTGTTACAGTAAGGAAGAGAACTGCTTTGCAGCCCAAAACAACCAAACCTGTGTTCCAGACAAGCGAAGCTTAATTACTTGCCTGTCTGCCAAACTGCTGGATTGTGCTTATAAATCCTGGCTTGGGTTGATTGGCATTTGTGACCCAGGGCTGGAAATGAAACCTACCCTCTTGTCTCTGTTTCCTCATTACCAGTATTGATGGGCAGGTTTTCCTGCCTTATTTGCTGAATTCCTTTTCTGGCTGCACTCAGCCATTTTCTGCCCTTATTACACTTTTGGGAAAGCATCTCCTGGTAAATAATGTATGTATGCACAAAACTAGGGGGGGCTGTATTTTCATGATCTAATTGGTAGGTTGTGCTTGCCAAGTGATCTTAAGTAGAATTTCTATACTGAATTAATTTCTAAAGAAAATATAAAATAAAGGCTATCATGCACATCAAAGTAGCTTTTTAACCCCCCTTTTTTTAAAAAAAAACAAACCCCTATTGTTTGGGGGCTGATATTTCAGTCTCTACTGCTCAACTCTAATTGACATCATTCAATTTTATTGTCTTGGAAATAGCTTGTGTAAGTCCTAAAACTCTTACCAGCCTGCTTGTAGAGTCAAGCTTTCTGGAATTTGAACAGATCTATTTATTAAATAATGAATTAGATATTACAGAGGGGTTTCTTAGGAAGCTGGAATTTTCCTTCACACTCAGCTTTTCTTTCTCTTGTTCAACGCACATACTCTGCATGCTTATGCAGAATATCTCATAGCTTTTTGTCCTGTAACAGATGAGAAACCAGTCCATTTTTTTAATTTGCTTTTTAAAAAAATGTATGTTTTGGCTTAGCTGCTGAAGAATAAAATGTGTTCAGAATGTATTTCGAAGAATAACAAAAATTCTCCTAGTGTTTTTACAGTCGTCATTCAAAAAGCTGTATCTTTGGCTGTTATGGAGGATGAAATTAATTAGTCTAAAGCTTAATATCATGTTGGACAGAAAGCACTAGTTGTGCTGCTTAAGGTAATACTGGCTTTGCATCCTGAAATATTTATCAAAAGCAGGTTCTGTGCTTTATATACAATTGTATAGGATGTGATTTACCAAACTGTTAATGACCGTTTACTGCAAAGGATTTTTATTCTTTCAAAGACACATTTTTATTCTGACAGATTCAACACTGGAAGTCTTACAATAGAAGCACATACAACGTGTTTCCCACTGGGAAACCTTTCTCTTTTTGCTTTTTGAAAATATCTAGGTATTATTAAAAACTTTATACTGCTTTTAATTATTTCAAAAAATACCAACTCAATATCTGCCTGTGACGTGACAAAACAGATTCCATGTTTTGCTTTACTGATTTTTTCAGGTGGTGGTTTTCATTTTTTTCATCGTGCTGCTTTTTGTGCACTAAATAGGCTTTCTGTATTGTTTCCACAGTTCATCCTGTGTTTGAGTGATTATCTTCTTCTAAACTGAAAAGCTGAACCTTTTGATAGGTTCTGTTTAAATAAATCATTAAAGGAGAACCACATAGTGTGGAACAGATGGGCTTCCATGAGGAAGAAGCTGTTCTGAGCCTCATTGTGTGTCCACTTCTAATTTGTGCAAGGTCATTACGTTCTGCATGTCATACCTATATGAAATGCTTGTTGTCATTCAAGTGAGTGGTGAAATGGAACGGCTTATTGCTTATGTCTATGGCCATCTCTATTTAAACAGTGATCTTGTCAGATTTAGCCAGTGTTCACTCTATTTAGCTTTCACTGAAAGTATAAAACCCTCAGTGGTGATGCAGGAATGGGACTGGTACTGGTACTGCAGCTGGTAGCATCCTTTATTCCAAGCTGACATTCAACTGATGCTCCGAAGTAGCGCTCTGCAGCCTTCCGTCAGGCATGTAAAAGCCAGGTCAGCGTAAGAAAATAAAAGGAATAAAACAACAATAAAAGCCCCAAGAAGCTCAACCTTGCAGAGCTCCTTTTGTGTTGTCATTCCCAAATACAGCATGAGTAATTGCACTTGGCTCATCAGTATTCTCTCTGCTGTTTCATTTGAAAAATTGGTATTTCTGTATTTGCTTGGACTTGTACTGTTATGCATATTGCATGCTTGTCTGCATTTTGTGGGTTGTGAGCATGATTCTCATTTTCTTGGGTCATTTTTAAAGCACTTGGGATCTTTCAGATTAAGTATGCCCATATACATCTTTTGGTCTTATAATTCTGTAATGGTAGACACTGCATTTTGAATTGTTATCAAGCTTTGAGGATCTAATTCAGACTGATGGTTTTCATTCCGTGTCATGCTTCCACTAAATATGTATAAAATAAGTAAAACCTTTTTTTTTTAGTAACACATCTGTTAAATAATATTTAATTGTAAGTAGTTGAGGGGTTTTTGTTATGTAATTGCCTTTTTTGATAAAAAGTATCTGTAGAATTTAGTAACATATAAGGAGTAATTTCTGCTAAGCATTTCCTATAACTAAAGTGTGTAATACATTTTTATTTTAGACATCAATTTTTGTCATGATTGAAAAGATTGGAAACTGGTCTGTTCTAGCATAGTTAAGTTTGCCGTATGTCTTGAGTCACTTGTAATTGTGTTTCTTATAATGGTGATTATAAAGGTCATCTTGTCTGATGTCGTTCATTTAAATATGTAAAATACTTTATGATTTTTCACTTTGAGGATAGAGGTTTGGTTTATATAAATGCAATGGAGGTATTAAATTTAATCTGGCCATTCTGTATAATTAGATGCAAATATCTGTAATGCAGGAAATATGAAATATGTGTTCAGGCAACTTGAACTGACACAGCAGCTTGGTTCAAAGCCCACTGATATCTGTGAGGGTCTTTTGATCAGGCCATTTCTCAGTTGATGCTCAAAGGTAAGTTGATGCTCTTCTGTCTCTTCTGAGATCTGATGGTATGAACTTTACTGAAATGTTTCATATACCTATGTAATAATATTTCTTTGTAGACAGCAGTATGACCTAATTACACACAGAATGATAACTCCTCAAATGACCTGGTACTTGTTTTGCAGTCGTAGAGCTGGTTATGTACGAGGTGCAAGAGATGGAGCTTGGTCTGAAGATCTATGCTGCCTTTCTTCAGGGAAAATGATGATCTTGTCTTTAACTAGGATAAGCAGTAAAGACATCAGGGTTTCCTAAGTTGTAGTGCAATAGAAATGCAGAGTGGCTGCGCTGGAATTATGGAAGTGCAATCCGATGGTGAAAAGTGTTCCTGACCAGCCTTTTGCTGCAATGAGAGATGGGCAACCTCAACCCTGTCATGCAACACATGTACTTTAACGTGCTGGTGTACATACAAACAAGCAAGCAAGTTGGAAGTTCTGATAGTATGCCAGGCAACTTCTTTGTTTACATCTGAAATGCTATTGCCAGCTATATACACAGTGCATTAAACTTTTGGGGGGGTTGTAATATGAAATTATTCCTGGTTTGCCATCTCTGCTCTGCATTTCTGCATTATGCAACTTTTTAGCTCAGCTGCTTCAGCTGATTGAGTTGCAACAGGATAAATATGAAGCGACACAGATGAGTGAATTTTGAATAAATCTGGAAGCGTATACCACCAATTTTAATCATTCTTCATTAGATTCTGATTCTGCAGCTGCATCTTCTGAGATACTGGGCTTAGATTGAACTTTCACAATTTCTTTTTTTGATGACTGTAGCTAGTTTCAGAAGGAATGAGATGCTAAGGTGACAGAAAGCTAGGATTAAAAATTAAAAAAAAAAAGTGTCTTCTGCTCATCAGACAGATGTAACACGTTCCCATATGCAATTCCAACTACTTCAGGCACAACAGTAGCCCTGGTGACAACCAACAAACTCTTTAAGGTTTGCCACTTCTGGAGCTTGAGGAGATAGTACTGTCATACTACTATACTTCCTGTTTTATTTCATTGTGAAGCTCTTTTTTTTTTTTCCTGATGGTGTGCAGCTGCCATTTCTAGATCTTGCGTTAAGAATTCCGGTTTTGTAAGAAAGATAAAGTTGTGTGCGTCTGGAACTGCTCAGAGGCAGGCAGAAAGGTGAAACCTTTCTGAGGGTTGTGGAGTGCTCAGAAGAGGACCAAGAAAATTGCTGACGTATGAGTTACACTTAACAGATAGGATCAAATTTCTTTTCAAAGAAAGATAAATTTTGCTTTCCTTGTCTCACAGATGAGGTAACTGAGACACTCAGGTAATTGGTTTTGTGGTTCTGTTTGTTTTGCCATTTCTTATAGGTACTGCCTGTATGCATTTAGTCAGGACCCATTGATCCTGAAACATTAACAAGTTGGAAGTATGAAAACGGTGTTTAGCCTCTGAAAAACCTGAAGCTTTATTGGAAAAGTCAGTAAACGTTTGGCCTAGCGTTCACAGGTTTCTTTATTTTAAGTTATATTAATTTCAGTTTCGATTCTCAGTGTCATACAGCAAGGTTTTGCTTTGTTTTCTTGGGTTTTTTGACATCGTTCAAGTTATGTTAACATGGCATGGTATTTTCAGGTCTCAAAAACGTGCAAAGGACTCTTTGGGATGCTTTGCCTCATTTACTTTCTTTTGAAGATGCATGTAGAGATGGATAGGATATTTAAGGAATAGTGTCAGTTTGTTTTCAAGTAACACTTCAGTGAAACCAATCGGGCAGTTATCCTTCCAAAGATTCAGGCTTTCTGCAGATTGGAGATAAAAATAGTACAGCATTTTACATTGAGTTAATGTTTTGGATTTTATTTAATTTTTTTAGCTGTAAGCAAGAAAATGTTGGTTTAGGTCATGTGGGATCACTGATGTAAAATCAATATCCTAGAAGAGCATTATACTGCGGCAGAACCAGAGAGTGAAGATATTAACTTTTTAGTTACAGGTATTTTTTCAGACTTACGTATTTTCATTCAAAATCTTAGTACATTAATACATTTCCACCCAAAAGTTTTCATTCAGGAGTTTTGGCAGTGTTCTCGGGATACAGTGTACGAGTCTAATTCTATGCTTGCATAAATCCATGCAATTTGTAAAGAATTATACCTCCTCACATTTATGGCAAATTCACTTCAGTGACAATGAAAAGTCAGATAATTTTCTGAGACGTTACCTTTCATCTTTGCTTTGATATTGACTGGCAATATTCAGACACAGCATCTAGGGGTATGAACATCTAAGCAAAAGAAACCCCTGGGATACCATTCCATTTGGAATACAAGACATCCCTCATGAAATACAGGGGTTTTTTTCCAGTTTTTGTTCCTGTTGATTGTCAGATGCAAACTAGTTAAATCTCTCTGCCTTGTTTGTTCTTGTTGCTGGTTTAAGGTTTTCTTTGAGGGTAGTTGTAAATACAGTAGTAAAGATACAAGCTAAATTAAATTTTTTGTAATTAAGATACTGTAAAATAGGGACGTTATCATCCTAAACTGACTTTTCACTTAATAATTATAAACTCAACATGAATAGAATTACTATCTGCTGTGTAATTTGTTACTTGAATCACCACAGGGTTCCAAGCATGCTGCAGACTTGATACCCGCAGATATGCAGAAGTATAACCAAATCTGGAGTAATGGAAAATATTTATCAAAAGATGGGGTAGATATAATATCTGATGATAAAAACACAATAAAAACACTGAAATTGTAAGGCTCTGTAGAACAGTTGTTTTTTGTCACCAAAATTATTTTAATGCTGCATGCATTATCCTAAAGAAGGCTTTACAATAGAAAACCTCTTCCAATTCTCACCTTTTACCAAGATACAACAGTGGAAATACAGAGAATTTAAATGGAGGAATGAGAGATTATTTGTTCTGACTACGATTCCTCAGAGAAAATGTATTTACAATTCTTGGGTTTTTTCTCTAAGCTTTTTGTCTTTTTCTGTGCTTCCATTAAATCCTGATTACTCTGAGGCAATGAAAATCTTATTATTTAGAGCGGAGTTAAGTACCTTGGATCTCCTGTTCGGCAATTGAAAGTTTTCATGCAAGAATTTTCTTTCTCCCTCTGTCCTTGGAGACGCAAACTGGAGTAAAAGGCAGAAGACCAAGGAATTGATAGTGCTTGGGGTCAGGAGCTGGAACTCTGTATCCTTCGGTTCGATATCTCTTCTCACTGGAGCAGGAACAGAGAGAGAGTTTGCTTGTGTTTCAGTTGATTTGTGTCACAGTTACCTCCACTAGAGTGGAGGTAATGACTGCTTCTGTTGAATTATGTTGTGAGGTCTGTGGTCCGCAGGCCCAGTACTCAAGCAGAGGAGAAAGGTAGTAGTGGGCTGTAGTATAAGACCAGGGATTTTGTCACCTGTAATTGCACAGAATCTGTGGTCCATGTGCAGTAAGTGCTAGTTATTAGTATTATTTCTGATTACCTACCAGATTTCAACTGATAGGGCTGAGATCATGTAAGAAATACATCAAACTGGATATTTGAAAGACTATTTTTTTGTTGTTGTGTTTGAACCCTAGTTGACTTCTTTATATGAATTATGGTAGAATATAATTAAAACTTTGAATCATGCTAACTGAAATGAAGATTCAGTCGTCATATTTGCAAAAGATAGATTTGATTTGACGTGCATGTTGAAGGCTTGGGTCAAGATAAACAGGCAGTGTTTGCCAAGCTGCATAAGATTAAACAGTTCATTACCTGTTGGAATTATCAGCTGGAAGACACATTGCATGATTTGGACTACAACCTTTATATGCTTTTGGCTGGATTATACCTCTTATCTGGTGAGGTGCATTGAAATATAATTAACAATGTGAGCTGGAAATGACAGACTGAAACTATGCGTATTTTTGTGCAGATAAACAATCCTCTAGCTAGATCAGAAGTCATAGTAACATTTTCTCTACTGATTTTTTTCCCAGTTTCTGTATTCTAAAACATCGTACAGAGAAAAATTATCTGTGCTCCATGCCAGAGAAAAACAAATGTCATGTCGCCTGTAGACTTGACTTTAAGAACCTTTGGAAAATGTTAAATCCTGCAGAAAAGAGGGGGGAATTGCAGATCTCTTGTATTCTTGATTTTTTGAATGTTTTGTTTGAGAGAAAATTTTGAAAATACACGGAGGTAGTAATTCTGATCCATTGGTATCAGTAAGGGGTTTGCCTCCAGTTTCAGTGGAGTTCAGGGTTTCACCTCTGGCATTCTGTTATACTGAAACCGCAGCATCCATTTCTGATCTGAGCTGCTTGGATGCAGGTCCTCTTACTTTGATGGAAGTGCTATCCATATAAGAAAGAGCAGAACTTGGTCAGAAGTTTTTAGCTAGAAAATCCTTCAGTTTTATCATGAAGTGATATATTTTGCAGTTGGTAGACCTCTCGTGTTAAAGAAGAAACAGATACTTTATTTTGTAGTTTTTAAGCTAAAAGCTAATTACTTTTAATTTAGTTCAGTGAACTTACAGCCCTTTGACTTCTGCAATGAATTTTTTATTTTAGGACAGTGTTTCTCTGTGGTAGGAGAAAAGTAATTTTCTTTACAAGTCAGAGCATTTACAATGTGTCATTTCCAACAGAATCACCTATAGCATTCATTCTTGTTACTGTGGTGTAAAAGAATGACCTGAATAAAATGTGTTGCTCCTGTATTTTCAGGTTTCCAGTATTACAATCTTGTGGGTATGTAAATGTTCTTCCTAATTCTCATCTAGTGATCAAAATAAAAATTTGCACATCCCAGCAGAAAAACGTGAAACCCTGGTATGAAGTTTATTCCTTTTATTCAGTACCTGTGAAAAGAGATGTGTAACTACTGGTGTGATGTACCATCATTCATCGGCTCATGAAGTGGTCAGCCACGTTCTCAGATGGCAGGATATTATTGCAGGGGAGAGAAGTTGTTTAAATAAGCCTTAGACACAGGCTGAACTATCTGACGTTGCATTGTCCTTTTTAGCACCTTAGATGGAATTACAAAGGCATAGGTGTGAAAATTTGTAAGCTTAGCTCTTTTTTTCCTCTGTGTGCTTTCTGTTTACATACCTAAATACTGATAGCTTCAGGAAAACTTAAAAATAATGAAACTGTACAGAGGGACACAACTGTCCCTGCGACTTACTACTGCTGAACATAGCTTTCAACAGTTTCTGCAAGTACTTGGCTTAGTCTTTCACCAGCCCAAAAAAGCATGGATGGTGTGTTAGTGAAGCCTGAAGGTGCTTCATGAGAAATTGGCCAATACTCAAAAAAGATTTTGCCTACAACAGTAGGCAGTATGGGTTATAGACCAGAGGAAATGGAAAAATAAAGCCATGTACCTGAACAGTTTTTGCCAATGAGGCTGGGTATAACCAGTGGCAGGTATGAGCCCTCTTTGCTCTGCCATCACAGGCAGCCTGAGACAGTATCGTACCTTTGTTCAGGTAGTTAAGAGCATTCTCTGTTGCCTGGAGTTTGAGTGATGTGTGAGTGTATTTGCACTGATCACAAATTGGTTTGTACAGCAGTTAAAAGGAAAAAAAGCAATTTTAGGTTGTTGTTTGAACTAGTCTTTCTCTCTTTTTTTTTTATCAAAAAAAACTTTTTTGCATTGTGAGTAGCTCTTTCCCTAATGTTGACAAAAGATAGAACTTGTAATTTTTTTAATATTTCTGTTTCATATGTTTTGAAATGTCATAGATGACACTCAGTGATGGAATGAAGTATGTACTTTCAAAGCTTGAAGACAATTTGTAGAGCAGTCATGGGTGGTTAAAGGGTTGGGAGACAGGCCTAGTCATGGAAGGCTGAAAGTGCTTAGTGCGTCTGAATAGAAATCTGAGATCATTTGATGGCAGTCTGCAACTGCCTGCTCAGAGACCAGAACTTCATAGTGGAGAAAGATCATTATGGTGATAGACAAAAGCAGATGTGATCACTTCTAATGGCTAGCCATTGAAGCTTGACAACTTCAGATTAAAAGATGAGTCATTCACCTTTTAACTGACAGGACAATTAGCTTTTGCCAGAGTTCAGCAAAGATTATTGTAAATTCCCAGTAACTTGCTTGGGTTTTTTATATCTAGTTCAAGCTGGAATGAATTCTGGGAAATCTTACTACCTGTGTTTTGCAGATGACCAGGATGAGTGAATGCAATCAGTCTCTGCTAGACTCGCGATCTGAAACTGTTTTTTTTATCCGCATAATGATAACTAGAGAAGTTATTCCTATTTTGGTGTATTTTTAGATGAACGAAGCCCAGTACAGAGTGTTGCTAACATTTACTGTTAGTTTTACAATTCACTGGGTTCTGCAGTAACTCCTGGTTCTCTTCTTTCCCCCTCTTTTCCTTCATTTTTAATTTACTAGCTCCCGATACTTTTTTTTTTCCCCTCAATCTCTGCTTGTTTTATTTTCTTATCCATCTTATACTATATGAAACAGTTTTCTTACAATTCAATAATTCGTTGAAGTTCTGTTCATCTGAGCTCCTAATCAAGTGGAGCACAATTTCACACCTTTTCCAGGGCAGTGCAGAATTCACCAAGACCACTCTCTCTACCTGATTTATTTATTCTTAAGAGAAGCTGCCATGTCCAAGTCTTCTCTGACTTGTTTAATTCCTCAAAGGCACAGTATGTAGGTGTTATCTCATTCTTATGCTGCTTGCGTTTTGTGTCTCATGGTGACCCCTGCTGAGGTTACTTACATAGCGTATGAGTGGATCGGTTAGGGAAATGGAGACTGCAGGAAAACACATAACGCTCTAAAAGCATGGAGCATTTTACAAGCTGTCTGCCTGACCTTGAAAACTAATATTCGCTGGTCTAAATGGAAAATGTATTCACACTTTTGCAGGATAAAGTACCAGGGCACCAGGATCTTTTCCTGTGTTAGAATACTTTGTCACAGTTAGTTCCGCTTCTGTAGCGTTCCCCTAGGTAGGGTACCAGGCATCCTTTTATGCCTTTCAAAGAAATATAAAGAAGTAAGAAAATCTGTATCTTTTAAAATTCTCTTGGGCTTTGGGAGTTGTTTTAAAAGTTCTGAACTCCCAGAGCCTGTCATCTTTGGCATTCCTACGTTTGTTTTATGCCCTCTTTCTAGCATTAGGCGTCCTGTGAAGCATGTGCTTTAATACTTTTCCATCTCTGATAAATGCCATGCATCTCTATAGCAGAAAAAAGGTTTTAACCTATAAAATCTGGGCATTAAGTTGGTTACAGCTTTTCCTTTTTTTTTTCTTAATTGTTCTTCCTACTTTTGTTGTATGTTTGCTTTTATTGTAAGCCTTTGTCTTCTTATGTCCACTCGACAGGTATTTTTCCTTTATTTATCTTTTAGCTTTCCTCATCGCTGTTCAAACCTTTTCAGTAGTCTTTTTATTTGTATCTGTGTATGTGCAAAATAATTTCATTTCATTTATTATGCTGTTCTGTCATATCTAATAGTTTTTTCTGGTGTAAATGGTTCTTGAAGTAAGCTGCATGGTCAGACATTGCTGCTAATTTCTATTCTGTAAATTATTCTTGTTGTTATCTTTATTTTTTCCCCAGTTTAACCAAGTTTTCCACATTTGATGCTTAACATTACTTCTTTTTAAAAAGCATGGCAGGCTGGTTCCTTGTTTCAATTCACATGTAGCAACAGAAAGATTCTTCATTCTACTTGCCTGATTTGTGGACTTGGTAGTTAGATGGTTCCCCTAAAAATTGCCAGTACTTGCTGGCAAGTATTTTTCCAGCCTACAAGTTTAGCGGAAGAGAATAAGTCAAATGAGAAGCTATTTCTGCTTCTTTCTCCTGTGTTGTGCATGCCTTCTTTGTGCTATCCCAAGAAACTTCTTTAGGCTGTGCTTTACTATTTGTGCAATGTAAACCAGCAGGGACTAACCGACTGTATTTCACTCCTCCCTCTCAGCAGCAACATATCTGAAATTCTCAAAGGAGAAGGAGACCCATCTCTGTTTAGTTAAGTACTGACAGGTCCTTTTCACGTCCCAGAACAGGTGGGTGCTGTGATGAAGTGCCTTCGCTCAAAATACTGCTCCCCCTTGCTATTAGGTGGTCAGTTCTTGTTAATGATAACCAGGTTAGAGACAACACTGCGCAGCTCTCAAGTGGACATATGCTGTTGTACAGTTTCCTTACCACAAACCTGCTATTTTTCTTACCCTGCCCGTTATCCCTGTTCGATGTGGTGTTTAAAGGGTTAGAGGACGGGTAAGCCTGGCTTAGTTGTGCCATCGCACATCGCAAATGTGTGTTTCCTTCAGCAGTGCTTTCCAGGTTCCCATCTGTTCTTTCAGTTCCCTGTTAGAAAAAGAACTGTGCTGAGCTGTGATGAAGTACTAAGCTCTCAAGCAAGAGTGTGATGATCCCACAGAGCAGTATTTCTCCTATGTTAGACATCAGGGAGCTCAAGATGACTTGGCTTTGGAATTATTATTTCTTTCTTTCTGTCTTTATTTCCTCCGTGGTGTTTTGCTACTGAACAGTAGAACTGGCGATAAACTTGTATACCCAAGATGTTTCTGGAAATTAAATTAGCTGTAAAGTTTAGAAAGGCAGAAAGATTCATTTCTGGAAACAACCTACCTAAAAAGATTGTTTAATGAAGAATTCTGCTTCAGAACATAGAGTATTCTTCAAGGAATAGCTTGAGTCTTGAGTATTGTGAGCTTTTAATGTTATAAAATAAGTAAAAACCATAGTAATAGAGTTGCTGTCCAAGAATAACTCTGTAATAAGAGGGTAGGAAAAGTCAGCTGACTGTCTGACAGTCAAAGGTCACTAGCACTGGCAAAACTCATTTAGCTTTTGTTCCCCATTCCCATTATAAGTGGCTGCTTTCTTCACACATCATTTTGTTATTTTTGGCACACTATGTGTGAGTGACAACAAGCTCTTTAACTCTTCTCATCTTCAGCAACCACCCCCCGCCTCTGTGAAATGACGGTCTCTGTAGGTTTTGATAAGGCATTCTTTAAAAGAGAGCTTAATCTGCCATCATTTATTTTATTAGATTGAAATATGTTCTTGCTGCCCCCTTCACTGAGAGTTACTGCTTCAACAATCACAGGCAAATCTGATTTACTATAAACAGTTATAGCAGCAGAGTAGATATGTGGGCTGTAAATTGGTTGGAAAACGGGAGAAATTTGCTAGCAGAGAGAAAGTAACATTAAGTTAAACTGCTGTAGCATTCACTGGAGTCTTGTATCATCAGCTATGCCATCTTAAGTAAGTATTATGAGAAGCCTTCTGCCAGTCCTTGTTTTGACGCTTTGTGCCTGCATTATCGGAGAGCATGGAGAAGGCACTTCCCTGCCTGGCAGGGTATGGTATTGGCTCAGCTCAGTTGTGAGTGGTAGTAAATCAGCTGCAATGAAGAAGAAAAAGGCAAGGGGCGGTTATTCTGTTGTCCTGAGGGGGCAGCTGTGATTTGGATACTGCAAATAATTTATTTTTCGTTTTGTCTAATGAACTGGAAAATTGAGGGGGGGGGGAGCTTCAATGGAAGAATTTAAGCGGGGGCAGGGAGGAGACATGAAAACTGAGGCTACATTTGAAGAGAAGGTACTGTAGATTGGAAGAAGCTCTTGACTTAGTAATGCATGAAATGATTCCTTCAGCCAAAAGCAAAGCTTAAGTCTCCTCCCCTTGCAAACCTCCAGAATCAGGTGAATTCAATTATTTTTTGCCCCCTTAAAGAATAGCTAAGAGATCAGTGGCCCAGTTGTTAGGGCTGTCATAGTGTACAGTACCTGGATTCAGTTTCTTCTGTGTCTAGGATGTGAATCCATCTCTCTGTCTCCCCTGACCCACAGGACAGGGGCAAGGCTGGAGAGGGGGGTGGTGGACACCTAGTAATTAAATGTGCTCTGGAGGAGGGACTGTGCTATTGCCTCTGTGTGCTGACTTACCGTACTAGAGCTTTCTCCTTTTTGGGGGTTATAAAACCCATCCTGCTTTAATATTAGTTGCTTTTCCTAGTGCAAACTGTCTCTGGAGCCATGGAAAGTTGTCATTATGCAATTTATATGATTTATTGCTTGCACTCAACAGTCACTCTGCACTGCTGTTTCCATTACTTCTGAATTGGATCCTTGTAAAAGTTTGATGTTCTTACAAATATCGCATGAATATAATTACAGGTAGCGTAACATTATTGGCCAGTCTCATTTGGGAAAGAATTAATTTCAATAGAAAGTATTTTCAAGAATGATTTAATTTAGAGAAAAGCCTTATGCTCGTTGAGTTTTGTTTGGTGTGTGGGTTAAAGGGTCACTATTTTCACATATGAGAGATGCCTTACTGTGGGGTTTGGCACTGTGAGAGGCAAGCTCTGTACTCATTAAGGCAGCAAATGTCAAATTTTACATTAAAAAAAAAAAGGAAGAAGCTTTTTAACATTATGCATTTATCCACATAATACCCTTTATGCTGCCTCCCGAATGTTCCTTTCGACCTTGGTGAAAGGCTGTAATTAATCTGCAATTAAAGTAATGATAGCCTTCCCGAGGCCGGCAGTCCCCTCCGCCGCCCCGGCAGCCGCGAGGGGGCGGTGCTGCCGCGGGAGAGGCGCCGCGGTCGCCAGTGGGCTGCGGGGGGTGGGGGAACGGGGGTGGTGGTGGAGACCCCCCTCTCCCACCGGAGACCCTTCCACAGCAGCGTCCCGCTGAGTCCTGCCCTCGGTTTCGCATCACCGGGCTCCCGCCCCGCAGAAAGCAGGCTGGAATAAGATAAATCGGCAGGGCTGTGGTATTTCTTGATAGCCGGGCGTCCTCTTAAAACCTGATTTAAGATTGCTCTTCTTGGGTTTGAATTGCATTTTGCTCTGCCTGGGTTCTTCTTGAATGCACACCTTGCTGTAATATTCCAGATGGCTGTCATCTCAACAATAGATAAGAATTAAGAATGGTAATCGGGGGTATTTTATTTAAATCCACTTCTTTATCTTTCATTACTTATTCACATTCTATTATACTCTGGTGCTGTATTTAAAACACTTGAGGATTTAACAAGGGGGAAAATAACCATTTAAAATTAGGATATTATGTCAGCACCTTTCCTGATGGTAAATTTTTAAAGCAATGGTGCAGTACGGAAGAGCTGGATCTGTTTAACACGGAGGAGGATGCCTCACAAACTCAAAATTTTGTTCAAGTTGCACTTAGAGGCAAAGAGTTAATTCTGAAAGAGGAAGAGACCAACTTATGTAATTGGGTGGGAGTGTGTCAGAAACAGGTATGCTCACAGAGCTTGTCTGTGCTGCTAAACTGATAGGACTGAGCTGAACCTTAATCATGCCAATAATAGACTCTCTTAAAATTATCATAGGAGCACAGAGGGAGGATGTCACACGTATTTCATGCTACTTCTGCTGATGCATAATGGAATAATGGTAATTCTGCATTTCCTATATACCTATTCAAAAACAGAGTACTGGGAAGTGTGAGGCATCTTTTTCTTTCAGATATTGAATGGAAAAGCGCGTGGTACAGGCTGTGTAATAGGTAGAACCGGTGAGAAGACTTTTTTGTAAAAACTTTCCTAAGTTTTTTGATTTGTGGGAGCGTCACAGAATGTTTTGCTGAGACTTCTGACTAAAACTTCCTCAAGCCAAGGATGAAAAACAGGTGGTAAATATAGTGGATGGGAAATGGGATGTCCATGTACAGGTCCATGTGTGGCTTGATTCAGATCGGTCTTGGATAATGATTGCTTCGCAGAATGAGGTGGTGGAGGAATAGAGAAGCCATGCTGAGCCTGTAGTCCTCCGTGTCTCTGCACCAGATTTCCTGGGGTGGATGGATCCAGCCTCTCACTTATAAACAGTCAGTTTGAGAGAATTAATGTTTCTTGAGATAGTGACCATGTGAGTCTGGATGTTGTCTGACCTAACCTTAAAATACAAGAATGCTGCTTTGTAACTGAATTACTATCCCTAGTCAGTGATGGTGAAGCTGCAACATGTAATGAAGTAAAACTTTACAATGTCTGTCTAGTAATGAGTGATTGAGCTGCATAAAGTGCCTTTTCATAGAGGACGAATCTCCTCAAATGTCAGTACAGGGAAGAAATAAGTGGGTGTATTGACACTGCTGTAGATTTGTTTCTGTGTAGCCACTGTGTGCATAAAATTATCCTTCTGTCCATGATAATTTTTACTGACAGAGGTGGAAGCACCATTTTCCTTTGTTGCTTCTGGGATTTGAGCTCGCTAAGAAAGCTTATTTGGATTGTGACAACCGGGCTTACTTTCAGAAGGACAGCTGAATGTGCTTCAACTAATTGCTAATGAAAAGTAGGCCCTTCTATGTCTTCATTTGCATCTTCAGGGTGGATCCACTCATGGCAGATCTCAGAGTTGTTGGTAGTCTAAATAAAATGAGTTGGTTGCTGACCACTTTCCTACAGCTACAGCTCAACCTGATGGGAATTGCACATCAGAACCAGCACTGCGTAAAAGCATGGTACTTGAATTCTCTCTTAGGCTTGTTCCCTGAAAGTCAGAATTTAGGTTCGTTGGAGTAGTGAAATGGAATCAGGGGGATGATGTAACTGACTTCTAATGCTCATGTTGTGGTGCGTATGCACACTGACTTTAGAGTGTCAGATTTAATATCTTTGTAATCCGTTAAGATGACATGTGTTGTTAATGATTTTAATAGCCCTCGTGTCTGCCTGTTGACTACTTGCCTCAATACAAACTTTTGATTTTAGAATCTGTGTTATAAATGCAGTTCCAGTTTCCATGAGTGTTATTGCTTATCTGTGTCTTGATACGTACGTGCAACGTACCATGCTGATACAGTGTCGGAATTACTATGTCGGTAAGAGTTAATATATTATCTATCAGTCTGAACTAGAACTCAGTGACAGTGTGCTAGGATGAAAAAATATCTGGATCTGTATCAACAGGGAACCTAAAAATATCAGTAATTTGCCAAACATATAAAAGGTGTGTTGGAAAAAAACTTCCTTTTTGATAAAGTTATTCTCTTGTAGAAGACGTAAGCAGCTGATTGTTGCTGATAAATCTAGTGTAGCATGTTCTTCGGAAGGTAGTAGATACATAGAAGGAAACATCCCGTAACAAAAATATGGATTCTTTTTACTTAGCATGCACTACCTGCATGTTTTTGGAGCTCAACTAAATTGCAGGATGCACAGGTGTAGCTAAAAGCCTCATCAGATCGAAGCATTTATAAAACACTCCTGATCAATGGAGTGAAGACAATGTGAAATATGTTTTAGGGGGAGATGATATTATCTGTGAGAATCAATACAAATGTTGCAGGCGAATTACTGTTTCAGAATATTATTTGTTATGTTGAGTTATGCAGCCATTTCGGTGCTAGTGTTTGGACATTTGTTTGGCAATAAGAGGAAAATGTGAGTTTCACAGTTGACCTTACTGAGATGTTGGGTTTGTTTCTCCTTTTATTTTTTTTTTATGAGTTCACTTTACTAATTCTATTGTATGGAAGATGGGAAGACCTGCCATTGGACTTGCAGTTGAATTGCATTGCTATCTGGACTTGTCTCTTGTTTTTCTTTGGAGAAGAAGACCTGGTATAAGATGAAACGTGGACAGTTCTAATGAAGGCAGGTTTCTGAACCCCTTCCATGCACAATTAAAATGACAACTAAGGAAAGAATGAGAATAGCTCTTTGAAGTTAAGTCATCATCACCCAACTATCCTGGAAATACTGTGTAAGAGAATTCCAAAATGGTGGGCAGGATCTAGAGCCTCTGTGTTTTTTGAACTCAAAGCCTTGCGGTCAGCAATTTCTTTCTTGGTATTTAAGTCTCTTCTTTACAAAAGACTTCTCATCAAAACTTTTTTTTTCTCTTCAGTTTTTAGTATAGTTCTTTGTCTTCCATCCATAAGGTTATCTAGGTGGAAAGAAATTAATTCAGATGATTGTCCTTAAAAGGGCGCTATAAGTGTACTGATTTGATGTGTGTGCATGCATACAGTTAATCTAGCGTGTCCAAAATGCCTACCCTGCCATGTCCTAGTGTCTCCAGTTCATGTTAGGATGGACAAGGGTAGGAATATCAAGCCAAATTTGTGTTGTTATGTGTGGCTACTGGAAAAACATACATCCACATCCCTGCCTGTATCCGCACAAGTAGTTTTGTCTGTTCAGGGTGCAATTATTGATGCAGCAATAACATGCTGGGTTTTTTTCAGAACTAATTCTATGGATTTGGCTACAGAAACAGATTTGGCTGTTTCTAACTTGCCTTTCTCAAGCGAAACAGGCACTTCAGCAGGAGGTTCTGTAGTGTGCTTGTGGACCTGTGATAAACAGCATGATTTCTACCCAGATCGTAAAACCCAGGATTTATCCTTCTGTATCTCAATTTCAGATGTTGCGCTGTGAGCACAACTGAAAAGAAATTGTGAAGATCAGTTTAGGAAAAAAATCAACCCTCAATTACAGCGTGACCATCTGAAACACCTGGCTATGGGTTTGTTTGGAGATGATGGGAACTTCTGGCGTCAGGGTGAAATGAAGGAGCTGGGTGCGAATGGGATACAAGTGTTAGAGGGTGATAGAAAAAGATGTTGGTAGTCTCTTGTGAAAACCCTTAGAAAGCAGGTCACTGTGTTACAGTCCTGGTTTCAGCTGAGTTTGATTTCTCAGGACCATGATGCAAAGCAAAGTTCCCATGGAAGCCGCTGTGAAGACAGCACACTTTCATAGTTTGCTCAAGTGGTTAGTTCTGTGTAAAGATTTGTGAAAGTCATTACGAGAGTTCTGTTACTGCTTTTGCTGTCAGACATGGATGAGATTAAAGCTGTGAAACTATTTACAGAGATCTCTGGAATTCAGAATATAATTAAACTTCTCCTCTTGAAAGATTTTATGACAAAAATGCTTTTGGGGAGGAGTTTATGAAGTGTCCAGAGCTTATGCCTGATAACTAATATGTCTTATAAACTGTCTTAGCATGTAATGTAATCCATGCCTACAAGACATTAAATTGTAAAGTTACAGTCAAGCTAAAAAATGATTGTTTGATCTTCATGATAAGTGTGAAGGGCTGCAAACTCTTGTGGAAAATGCTTATTAGTATTCATTGGTTTTGCCCAGAGGACTCCGTTGAAACATTAAGTAATTTTTCGCTTTTTGTCACTTGAATCATGAAGGTGGTGTGATAGCTCAGAACTTGGAAGGCATAAATTTTGTGCCAAGGGTCTCTGCGGCTGTCAAAATAGTAGTGTTAGTGGGGGTTTTGCAGGCACTGCATGGGGCTCATTGGTTTCCTTTTGTCTCTGAATTGTCTTCTAGTTTTTGCAAGAACGTGTATATACTGACAGCAGAACAGACAGCACGTCTTTCTTCCACGCTGCTGGTCACTGCATCCTTTTTACCACAAATAGGTTTTGGTTTAGATTCCCCCCTGAGTAAAACTGAGTTCATGTTAAATGCAGCTATTGCATGTTGGTTTTCAGATGGTTCCAGCGTGGTGGGAGCAGGGCTCTCCTTTGAGCTCCAAACCAGAGAGCCCCGAGCAATGTTCAGTTTCCTTGTTTAATTCTAAAAGGTCATGAATTGAAAGCAACAAAATAATGTTGGCCTTTAAATGGAGAACGTTTCAGTTGTATGTTGTCTGTAGTATCTAATACCTTACACGATTGCTGCCATTTCTCTTTTCCTTCACCCATCTTCCCTCCCTGCATTTTTTTTGTCCCTTCTTTCCCCTGACAATCAAACTCATTCAGACACTGATGATACTCTTTGGGTCTTTAACTGATTTCTGAAGCAAGAAATAAAAAATTGCATTGGGCATCTTGCAAGGATAGGCTTTCCAATGCAATCCCAATCCTGGATTTGTTTGATGGGATTTGTTGCAGTTACGCTTTTACTTGTTGCTGTGGTAGCAGTATGCTAAACGTTTTTTGTTTCAGTGCAATTGGCATATATTCAAGGCACCCTGAAAAAATATTTTAAAAAGCTAGGAAAAGAAATCCTGACCCCTCTCCCCTCTCCAAACCTCCTGAAAGATAACAGCAGTGTAGGTAAATATTTAAAATAATACTGGAAGGGTGGCTTTAAATTTCCTTGTTAGTTATTTAGAAGATCAGCTACTCTGTAGCTTTCTGAGTGGTTGTTACCACAAATGTCTAAGTCAGTTGCAGGACAACGTGAAAGGTTCAATTAGGTTTGACAAAACTGAACGTAAGATTAGAAGTTGTTCATCTTCAGCTGGGTTTCTAGTTTTTCTAGCAGCCACATAATCACTGTAGATGAAATTTCTAGCTGATATAGGACAAATACTATTAAAAATCTTAAAATCACTTGAGATGACAAAAATTCTCCTATCCTTCTTTATTTAGAGCTTGTTTCTCACCAGTATTACAAAATCTGTCTGTCGTGGTTGGTTTTGCCCCTGACTTTTAGGAGTGTATATCTGCCTACAAGCTGCGATGGTGAAGCTGGCAGCAAGCTGGCTGGGGACACTATCGTGTGTCTTGAGGGTCTCCCTTCGCTTGGCTTGTCCAATGGAGTACATTATCCCAACTGCTGAAGTCCTGTTGACTTGGACTAGAATTTAGGCTGTTTAACGACATAAGTGATTACAAAAATAAAATTTACATCTTATTTTCTATATATTGCTTCCAATATCTTTTCAGGCTTTTTTTTTTTAAACGGGTCATTAATTGTTTAATGAAAAGGACTAAAAAAATGTATTTTTCCATCTCGTTAAAGGCTTGCAAAATTTTATTTTAAAAGTGTAGTTCTCATACTAAATGAAAACTTGACAGGAAAAATAAATTTCTATGAACAGAAAAATTCCCAGGTTTTCTATCAAAACTTGGGATTCGTTTGATTGAGTACTAAGGATTACGAAGAGGCAGAGAAATGCAATTTTCTGAATATGTATTTTGAGTTCTTCTAGCTAATGTTATCCTTGGAAAGAGAAGCTACAGTGCAAATGTTTCTGAAGATAGCAACTCTGTAAATGCACACAGCATTTAAAGGCTGTGGCAAATGAGGTAGGAGTGTTCATCTCCCTCACTCTACTACTTTAATGTAAATTACTTTTCTGAGTATCCATTTTGTGTACGGGGAGCAGTACACAACAGATGCTTCATACGCTTAACTAGGATAATTTAAAAAACAAAGCGGCTCTGCAAAACCTGTCCCTTGGCCATCGGTATTGCATTTGTCACTAGCATTGCTTCTCAGAAGAAAGTTCATCTAAAAGCAGCACAGGCAGCATCTCTGCCCAAAACCAAATGTTCAGGATGACAGAGAGTAGAGTTAGTGGTACATGATTCCAAGCTGGAGTTTATAACCATGAGGAGTCTGTAATATATTAATATGTGAATGAAATATTAAATTTTAAAAGGAGGAGCTTGTCAGAGGGAGTATCCAGGTGTGCCATGCAGGCTGCCAGCAATAACTTGCTGACACTGATCTTATAAATAGTCTGTGGCTTCTTATGTTTTAATTCAGAACACCTTAAAGGGCAACATAATATATAACTATGTATGTCCTTATATGCTCTTTCAAAAATTATCGTTGGCAGATACTGAAATGGAGAGCAGACTTGTTGGCTCCTCAGAGAGGACTTGCTTCTACAAGAGTTTTGCATGAGCCAAAGTGAGTGTTCTAAATAGCATGAGCTCTGGATGAAACATTTGCTTAGGAAATAGAGAAGTACACTGATGACTGTTTGTTTTAAATGTGCCCCCCGTGATGACTTGTTGTTATTTGAGAAGTAATGCCTGGCTGTGCTTTTAAAGATGGTATCACAATGCATACAAATTGTATGTTTCTTTGAAGAGAGTCCTTCCTCACAAGTGCTAAATTTTAGTCTCAATATTTAATTTATTTTCTTCCTTTTCTAAATAATTTGTATCTACTTTGTCACTGCTTCCTGCCAATTTCCATACCTATGCAAATGGTAGATTTTTTTTTTTTGAGTGTTCTGATTCATTTTCTGTGTTTGTAAAGTTCTTCCTGAGAGAAGTAGGAGCTATTCTTCTACTGGAATGTATATGAAGCCTCCCAGCTCCGTAACTAATGTAAGCATTCATCCCTTGAAAAAAACATTGCACAGTGTGTGCTAGCACAGACTTCTTCCCTCCCTTGGAACTGGCTATTATTTGTTGAGCGCTGTCAACACACTCGGCGCTGTGTAATATAAAGAGGAGGATGGGATTTCTGCCCCAAAGGGTTTGCAGTCTGTTAGATGCACAAAACAGATTAGATAATGCTAAATATGGCAGTGGTCAGATGCACAGATTAGTCTGAAAATGCCACAGATCTTTTTAATATAACTTCCTCCTTTGATGGATGTAGTCTATGTTTTAATGAAAGTACAAAAATACTCTTGGCTTCCCCAAAGACTTTACAAAAAGCTACATCTGAATAACTGACAGGTAGGATCTATCATGCCAAGCTTAAGCTTATTGCTAAGCCAAAATATCTGATAAAGATGGTTTGCCTACTGGCAAAGAATTAATTGGATTTCATACTTTGAGTCCTTTTTTTCGCTCCATCATTATTATCATGGAGTTACAGGAGGTAGAAATACAAAAGACCTATTAAGTCATCCGGGCGATAGACTTCTCAAAGCCTGCCTTCTATTACCCTTCTTTTTTTCTTGAGAGTGAGACCTTTCTTAATTTCATCTTGTTATTCCTAATTGTATCTAGTTTTTGCCAGCCTAAATAATTCATTTTCCTTATTGGCATACGTATTCTTCAAATATTTACAGGCTGTTACTCTATCCCCCAGAAAGTTGTTCCTTAGACAACCTTTATGCAGTTAACTTTTAATGTCTTGATGTAATCAATCTCTTCAATCTCCGCTTATCATTTTTCTTGCTTCTCTAATAACTCTCTCTAATGTTGTTATCTTTCTGGTAACGAGGTGTCCAGTGCTGAATGCAGTATTTCATATGTGCCTGTGCCAGAGCTCCGCGGACGGGGGGGCTTTCACCCCTCTGCTCCGGGAATTGATGCATCTGCGAATGTGGACAAAACCCCTTGAGCTTTATTGTGCTATACTGTGTAGCAAACAGGAGACCCATTGATTCAGATGGCAATGACTTTGTATCATTTCAGGTGATAAAGCGATATTATGTACATTTTTCCATGCAAGTGTGAGTGGGATCTGTCTAGATTTTTCTCTCTGCAGGAGTGAGCTATATTCACAGGAAAGATTTGTTTCTTTTATCCCCTCTTTATAACGCAGACAGTTTAAAAGCCGAACAGACAAGTGAGGTTAAAATAACGTGAAGGTGATTGGCAGTGCCCTGCTGCTGATCTCTCCTTTGAACATCTGCTGGCACCCTCGGGGGGGGTGGTGGTTGGGATAGGAGTGCTTTCTGCTGACTCATTATGGTTTATTAACACCAAATTGAATATATTGGCAGTGGAGATGTCCCTGGGGAAGCGGCAGCTAGAAGAACGGGTGCTCTGTAGGTGTGCCTTATTTGCTTGTGATTAAAAAGAAATAAATCCTCACACTGGAAAGGGTGGGGGTGGGTTGCGATCAGGATGTAAGGCCTTGGGAAGGATAAAGGAAGAGTGCTCTTGCAGTAAGCCCTCATTATTTTGAGGTGCCTTGAGGGAATTGCAGCTATGGTTCATATCCTCCACGTAGCAGAAGACACAGGGTGACGGGGAGGGAGAAGAGGCCAGGGAGGTGCAGCCTGTCCTGGTGGCGTGCTTCTGGCTGGTGGCCCCCACAGCCAGTCCCACGCCCCCAGCAAATAAATCGGGGTGGATTTAGAACTGAGGGTGAAAACAAATGGTCTGAAATTGGGTTTGATATTATTATGAAGCAGTAAAGAACTTGCTACGACATGTTAAATACACTCTTCATATTTAGCTTCTCGTGCACAGAAGTTAAAATTTTAACAGGAAAGTGCAACTGGTGCTGATCTGAAAGAGAGTTTGGACCCCAAGCACCTGGGATCCCGGTTTGTTTGAAACAGTGAACTTTTGACAGCACCTTATCTTTCTTGCCTGTCCCGCAGGAGTTGCGACATCATTTTCTCATTCAGTTTATTTGACTGATTCAGTTTAGCAGATGGTTTATTGAACACCAAGGAACTGACTGAGTTAAAGTAGTTAACAAACTTGTTTTTCTTCTTCCAATTTGGAAATAAAAGCTATGTGTGGACATACAGGGCTGCAATCTTGGAAGGATTTGGGGCCCAGAACTGTCTGTGTCTACTCCCTAATTTGGGGCAATGTTTTCTTCTGATCAATTTTAAATACAATTTTGTATTTCATGTGTACGCAAGTCATTGAAAGTAATTTTAGTGAATTAATACCATTTTGCAGTGTCCTTTTATGCCTTTTAAAAAGGACTCACTTTTCATTCAAGCTGAGTTTGGTATAAGCTTAGCTTATTATTTTCTAATAAAATTAATATGAAGTTAAGAAATATAAAGATACAGCTCTGGTAGGTTATAACTGTTTAAATAGTGTTTATGTTGTGTGCTCTTGGAACATACAGTATATATTCTGACATAGAGCATGATTTGGTTGTGGATGAACATGCTTTAATGATTGCTATCCGAAAAGAATCAGGTCTTTTGAAGATTAGCTAAAAAGTAGAAGCATGGATTAAGACTGATTTAAAGCCAGGCTTTGCTCTGTTTATAATCCAAGATTAACACTGTCCCAGAGAACAATGTGGTAGTTTGGCTTACTCTCCAGTTGCGTATCTGATGCAGTGGGATTTGTAACTTTGGTCCATGCGTTCCTGTGCAAGGCCTGACGTCTTGGGTGACTGGCAGGATAAATTGTTCTTGTACCGCTCGCTTCAGCACATCAGTGTTGGTAGAGAGTGTCTGACCAGTCCCCTCACTGGTAAGCCATGGTCCTTGCTAGCACTGCTTTGGGGTAGTTTGTTCCCAGTGCCTGGATTAGTATCCAGGTATCTGGGATAGTTGTTCTTCAGTGTTTAGTACTCTCCCTGGAGTACCTAGTTGGAGGCAGACCCTGGTTTTGAGCAGGAGGCATGGTAGAAGGCTCCCAGTGTTTTATTTCCCCTAATTTGGAGCAAACCTGGATCTCCTGATAATACAAAAGGAAATTAAGCCTCACAGCTGTACCTAGTTCTTTTTTTGTTGTAGGTGATCATAATCTGACACAGATGAGTGGGCATGTATTGTTTCAAACCTTCTGGCATGTTGAGGACAACAGAGAGGAACAAAGGGCAAAACCACTTGCCTCATTACAGTCTAAAGTTTTAATTTATTTCTTAGCTTTTCAGTCAGCCTAGTATATACAGAATATAAAAACAATGTATTGAAACAATATACGCAATCATCAGTCTTGAACTGCAAAGCATAGTCTACTTCTGTGCTTTATTCAATGTATCTTACTGGGGGATACACTGATATATGTGAAGGGAAAAGGAGTCTGAATTAAATTAACTGAAGAAGAATGAATGCTTTGCAAGCAGAACAGCATCATTCTTCCAAGTTTCTGAAGGATTTTTTTTTTAAAGCATAAATTAATTAGTCTCTCAGCCCCTCTGAGATAAAGATCCTTTTACACAGGGCTGAGGCCAGGAGAGACTGTTACATCGTTTAGTCTCACTTTCCCCTTGGTGTGTGCCAGGCAAATGCTCTCTTAATATCTTTCACAGACAAGGCTTTTCCTACTGGTCTTTAATAAGTTATCGAGGACTTGATCTGAAAGAACTGGATGCTGCAGGGCAGATCGCTGGTTTCTAGATGCTAGAACTTCCAGTGTGTGGTGCAGCACACTGCCATGCGTATGAGCATCCTGTACAGTGCTTGGGGAGGATTACTGCCTTGGACGGGGATCTGCAGCAACTGCTTGGAGCTAGCTAGTAAGAAAGGTTAAGGAGAGAGATGGGTCCTCACCCCATGTCTCCAGAGCTTAGGTATGTAGTCCAGACCTTCAGGGAAATGTTACTTGCTGTTTGAGTTCATGGTCTGCATCCCTCTCCTGAAGACAGGACAAAAGTGATTTTTTTTAAATTTTTTTTTTAATTTTCACCCAAAATCCCAAGCAAAGCTGGGTTGTCCTTTAAAGTATAGGCAGTATTTAATTTCTCTTATTATCTGGAGGGATAGAGATTGACAGATGTCACTTTGTTGGAGAATATCTGGACTGCCAGGGAAGGAAAGGCAGCCTAGGTTTACTGCCAGTCCTCTTTGTCTCTAATCAAGAGGATAGACAGTAATATTTCCTGGTTATCTCTTTTCCTCTCTAATGAGCAGTGGAACATTTTGATTAGGCTGATACATGATGTTGAGCATTGTGCCAAAACAGGGATACTAAACCCCCGAGTAAACTCGGAAGTATGTTGAGTGGTTTAGACTGTCAGCAAATTACCAGGATGATATATTCTGTGTCCGCAGAGAGCTTGTGGAGTAGGTTACATCTTAGTAAAGATGAAAATATTTGAAATGAGTCCTTTACGTTTTGCGATGGACTGACTCCTCTTGGTTAGAAAGACTTAACAGCATATTGTGTCAAATCACTTCTACAGAAGGCTTTCTCCAAGGTTTCAATATTCCAGGTTTCCTAAGTCCTTAGTTACTTCCAGTTTAACACTTACGTGTTTTTAAAACATCAAAGAAATACTGGAAACAAAAAGTATATAACACAGGGAATGCATTTGCAAAAAATTAGTTTCCCCTAGACTTCTTAATGAAAATATTTTTGAAGTTTGTTTTTAAAGCAAAACCTTTGCCCATGAATCTCTACTGAAACATCATCAAAACTTACAGTACAAAGGACTGGTAAATTACTTTTGAATCTATTCCATTCTTGCCAACTATGAGTCAGCGCTGTCTATCATTTTTGCTAAGATAGCATTGTATTTCTTATGTGACTACTGTAATGTCCTATCTACAAATTACTGCAGAAATTATGGAATAAATTAAAATTATAATGTAGAAAAAACATCCCCCGTAAAGAGTACACTTTTAACATAAGACACAGGACTTTGATATCAGGATATACTGCACAAGGCTTGTCTGTATCTCTCTTGGGAATTAATAATTCTTAATAAAACCAGAAATTCTTAATAAAACCAGTTAAACTGCATGGCAAAAAATATAGCTGTATTGGAGGTAGAGAGAGAAAGGGGGAGAGGTGGAGGTTTGTCTTAACCACAACCACATCTCCTGTCCTGAGAAGAGTTTTTTTCTGGTTAGGGGTGTCTTACAAAAGCAGGTCCTAGTGACTGAGGACAAAAGTCATGGCTTTCAAAAGGTCCAGTATGTTTTGGACGCCGAAGTCATATACGCTGAACAATTTTTGTACTTCTGAGTACCTCTTTGGATGTTAGTGGAGGTTAGACTCCGTAGTACCTGTGTCACTTAAAATGAGAATAAGGCATCCTGTGGAAAACCTGAACCTTGGTTTTCATTCCTTTAATTGCTGCGTTTCGCTCCTGTCCCTTTGAATGACTTTCTTAAACACTGTTGGTTGGAATGACTTTGAGGCTCCCTTCCAGTACCAGTCCCTTCTCTCCGTGCTTTCCTGTTTGTTCCTCTGGGCAAGCAAGCAGTTCTTATAATTAAGATGTGGGGACTTTTGGGATTTGGGATAATTACAACATCACTTTTTGGGATGATGACAGCTGATATTTCAGAAGCTCTCCAAGTCTGAAAAGATTCTTAGCATTGTATCAAAAAATCAGAATCTAACTTTTTTTTTCTTCCTCCTTTAGTATTTTACTATTTGAATTGTCACATAATGATTTTGTAGTGTTCCAGAAGAGACAAACTGTGTAATTTTATTTTTATTTTTGAGATAACTTAAATGAGATTTGTGGCAAAATCAGTCTTATGGGTCTGTTGAAGTTTGCTGATCCCTACTGCTTATTCCCTTGCTAAATTCCAGTCCATGATACTGAAAAGTGAAGGATTGTGACTTCAGAAGGTGAATGACCAATTGCAGTTATTTAATTCCATAAGAAATTAAAAATCAGGACTTGCAAAACGATCTCTTAAAAGAGTAGCTGCCATGAGAGGAGAGGCGGGGGTGTGGCTC